>JAADXY010000425.1:0-23423 GCA_023338065.1 Phytopythium montanum
CTCGCGTCCTGATCCGCGGGGAGCCCGGGATGGGCCAGGAGAGCATTGGCGCGGCGCTGCTGCACGCGTTCGAGGGGCTGACGCACTTCTCGCTGGACTACCCGTCGCTCGTGGCCGACGTGAACGCGCACCACCCGGAGGAGGCGATGATCCGGCGGCTGACGGAGGCGCAGAAATGCGTCCCGTGCGTCATCAGCCTGCCGCTCGCCGACACGTGGTGGAGTGCGACGAGCGAGTTGATGCACGTGACGCTGGCCATGATGCTGAGCAGCATGCAGGCCAAGGCGAGTCTCCCCGTGCTCTTCCTCGCCTGGACGTCCTCTTCCGTGTCGCTGTCTGGCTTGGTGTCGTCATCATCGACTGCTGACCGGCAGTCGGAGCTGCCAACAGGCCTGCTCGACCTCTTCCAAGGCGACGCGAGCGTTCGTCGCACGTCAATGATCGTGGAGCTTCCGCGGCCATCAGATGACGCGCGGCTGGAGCACTTCACACAGGTGTTCACTCAGTTCGCGACGCCGCCGCCTTGGAAGCCTCGCAAGACCCGCGAGACGGCGCTGGAGGTGCTGCCGCTGGCTCCAGCGCCGGCCAAGCGGCTGCAACTGACGGCAGAGGAGCTGCAGAAGGTCAAGGACCGCGACATGCACCACCTGCGGGAGCTGCGCATCTTCCTGGACCAGGTGCTGTCGTACTGCCTCTCGCAGAAGCTGTACGGGCCGTTCCAGCGGCCGGTGGACCCGATGGAGGTGCCCAACTACTACCTGATCATCCAGCACCCGATGGACCTAAGCACGATGCGCGAGAAGCTCAACGACCAGGAGTACACTGCGTTCGAGCAGTTCATGGACGACATCCAGCTCATCGTGCGCAACGCGAACGTCTTCAACCCGAAGAACAGCTCGTCCCGCGGCATCGCGCACGCCGCCGGCATCATGAAGGACAACATCCTGTCGTACGCGCACCGCTTCCGCGCGCACCAGGGCTACGACCTGTTCGCGCGCTGCCGCCACGCTACCAAGCGGCTGCAGACACACCCAGAGCTGTACGGTAAGCTCGGCCAGCGCGCTGCATCCTCCGTCGGTGACCAAGCCAAGGCGGGGACGTGCAGCAAACCGGCGGGACAGCGAGTGAGCGCTCGTCTTCGCGGGATCAAACCGGTTGAGGAAGTGGCGGACGGCGTGGATAAGCCGAGCGACAAGCCGAGTGAGAAGCCGAGTGAGAAACCGAGTGAGAAGTCGAGCGGGTTGGAGAGGGATGGAGAGCGTGGAGGAGTTCGTCGCAATGCCTCGCGGTCGCAGTGGTTCGCTCGAGGTGAGGATGTGGACGGGCCGTCGTCGGGGGAAGACACCAAGGCGGACGAGAAAGAGGAGGCGGAGGAGGAGGCGGAGGAGGAGGCGGAAGAGGAGCGGGTCGTGTTCCGCAAGGACGACTACGTGTTCGTGAGCAGCCGCACGCAGCCGGGCGTGAACAAGCCTGGCGGCGCGGGCGTCGTGACGAGGCGCAACGATGACGGCACCTACAACGTCAAGTACTTGCTGGGCGGGCGGGAGACGTTCGTGGACGGTGCGTACGTCAAGCGGCTGACGGAGGACGCGATCCGCGACTCGATCAAGACGACGGCGGGTACGGCCAGCCGCCGAGTGGTGCAGGAGACGTCGGCGGTGGACGGAGCGGACGGAGCCGACGTGATCGGCAGCGCGGGCTTCGTGCACGCGGACGAGCACGACTACTTCGACCGGCTGATCCTGCCGATACTTGAGGCAGAGGGCTGGACGACCGACACGCGCTTCGACATCGTCGAGCAGGACGAGGAGCACCAAGGCAGAGCGACCGAGATGATCGTGTACTTGCCGCCGCTGAGTGCGGACACTGCTCCTGGAAGCGAGCGTGTGGTGCTTGAAGGAGTGCCACAGGCTCTGCGGTACGTGTTCGCCAAGCCTGAATTGGCTGCCAAGTGCTTTGGCACACGGATCTTTGAGGACCGGACGGTGGAAGACGAGGAGATGGCGGAGGAGGAGAAGGTTGTGGATGAAGACTTGGCGGTTGAGGCGACGAGGATCAAGGCGGTGGAGGAGAAGGAGGCGGCCAAGGAGAGTGAAGACGTCGCGATGGAGGAGGAAGAAGAGCGCGCGCCAGAGTTTATTTATGACCAGGTGGGTGGTGAGCTGAGCTATGAAGTGAGAGGGAGAAGCTGGATGCTGACGGTGTGAGTGGATGGATGGACGAGCAGGAGCGGATGATGCGGCTGCTGCTGGTGCTGGCGATGGACAAGACGGCGCGCTGGAGCGTGGACGAGCTGCGCGACGAGCTGCTGGCACTCAACAGGATAGCCTACAAGCACCGCAACGCGTTCGACCGGTCCGAGCTGATGGAGGTGAGTGTGGAGGCGTGGCGAGTTGAATGGAGGCTGGAAGGAGAGGCTAACGAGTGGTGATTTGTGGCGTGTGGAGCAGGCCGTGGAGACGCATATCGAGGCGTTGGAGGCGTGAACGAGGCCGAGTGACGCGTTGGAAGTGGCGGAGGAGCTTTATCGACGCTGGAGACGCTGCATAGACGCATAGACTGCGATACAAGACGAGCGTGGGCAAGAGATACTTGACCCTGTTGCACTGGCAGATTGGGATAAAAGACTGGATAAAACATGGTCGAGTGGCACAAAACGTAGCGGATTGAATTCCAAGGGCTTTTCAACAAAGTGATGTAATAAGAGGTGCAATATAATAAACATAAATTCAAAGATGCATCATGTCTGAGAGTAGACCCAGATTTTCCCCTTCAACGAGAGAACAAAGCGAGTTTTCCACCCGCGAAGAAGCTGCTTCCTTCCTCCCGACCGTGTCTCCGCGCCGCGCTCCCGCATCTCCACCGCCGCTGACGACCATGCCGATCGTACGTGCGTCTTCACCTGCTCTCCCCGCATCGATTGTGTCCTCTCGCGTGATCTGGCGGTGCCTAGAAGCGGAGAAACGAGCGACTTCCCACACTTAATTGACCGACTGGATGACTTGTGGCAGGTGTACGCGCTGGTGGCGCGCGAGAAGACGGTGCTGGCTGAGTACACAGCCACGTCGGGCAACTTCCCGACGGTCACGCGCGTGCTGCTGGCCAAGATCCCGCCCACGGACGGCCGCATGTCCTACGTCTACGACAAGTGAGTGGCGTCCCTTTCCTCCTCCTTCATTCCGCCTTGTTGAGACTCCCCGGATTGACTTACCACCTCTATGAAACAGACACATCTTCCACTACATCGTGGAGGACAACGTGACGTACCTGTGCATGGCGGACGACGACCTGAAGCGCCGTGTGCCCTTCCTCTTCCTCGAGGACATGAAGGTTGGCTTGGCTCGGCTCGGTTTCTGCTATTACTGGTGCTGTTATTCGGCGATACTGACGCCTGGGAAACGCGCAGACGCGGTTCAAGGGCACGTACGGCGACCGCGGGCAGACGGCGATCGCGTTCGCCATGAACGACGAGTTCCAGCACGAGATCCGCCGCGTTATGGTGCGTCTTTGACGGTCTGGCAGTGACCCAGCAGCCGTCGACAGTGAGCTCACTTCTCTCAATTGTCTTGGGTTCACTATAGGACTACTACAATGCGAACCCGGACGCCGACTCGCTCACGCGCGTGCAGCAGCAGCTGGACGACGTCAAGGACGTCATGGTCGAGAACATTGGTGCGGACTGTTGTGACCATTTGTATGGTGAGAGGGCTCCACGACTGACTTGTGGCTCCGTTCCATACATTAGAGAAGGTGTTGGGCCGCGGCGAAAAGTTCGAGCTGCTCGTGGACCGCACGGACCAGCTGAACAAGCAGTCGGTGCGCTTCGGCCGCTCGTCGACGCAGCTGCGCAAGGCCATGTGGCGCCGCAACGCCAAGCTCTGGATCCTGCTCGTGCTCGTCGGCCTCGTAAGTCGCCTACTTGTCCTTGTTGGGTGGTTTGTCGGGAGTTCTAACGCTCGGATTGGACCAGTTTGTGATTTATTTGGTCGTCTCCATGGCCTGCGGCTTCGACCTGAGCAGCTGCACGGGCAACAAGCAGTGAGTGGCGCTCATATTGGCCGTCGGCGCCGCGTTCGGTGCCTGAAATGACGATTCCCCGGCTCCATTGACTCCCGTTTTCGACCCACAAGTGGAGGTGCTTGCTTGCTCTATTGCTTTCTACCACTGCTGGTTTATATACCCCGCCACCGCCACCGATCAAAGATCTAACCTAGGCGGCGAAGTCGAGCGCGCGGTCAAAGTGCGCGTCTGAAGTGGACCGGATGAGCTCGTGCCAGTGGCCGGCGGCGTTGGCGTGGAAGGCCTGCGTGACGAGCTGGTAGACGACCGGGTCCGCTGCCAGGAAGTGCGTCATGGCGAACTGGCAGCCCGTGAAGGCCAGCGCCTCCTTGGCCACGTCGACGTGCGGGCTGCGCACGGCCTGCGCCAGGCGCGCGAACACGCGGCGCTGCAGGCGGAGCGTCGGGTCGAGCGAGGGCAGCGGCGGGCCAGACATGATGACGCGCGCGCACATGCGAATGGCCACGACCTGCTGCTTGGGGACGGCAGAGGGCCAGGCGCGCAGCAGTCGATCCAGCAGCTCGGCCGTCACGTCCGGAAGGTAGGCGACGAACTGGCCGGCGCAGCTGATGAGTTCCTCGGCGTCGGAGCCCGCGGGGTCGAGCCAATGTGCGCGCCAGAGATTCACGAGACTCGCCATGTAGTTCCGCAGCAGCTCCTGGCGCTCGGCTGGGGTTACAGACCCGCCTGAAGCGCCGAACCCCAGCAGCGTCTCGCTCACGTGCTCGATGGCGTAGCGCAGCAGCTCGGTGAAGTGGTGGCCCTGGTCGTGCAGGTGGCCCACGATGGCGCGGTGCAGCTCGACCGACTGCGCGTGGGCTGCAGACGTCAGTGCGCGCACGTACTGGACGCGCAGCAGTGTGGCGTCGGCGAGCGCGCGCGCCACGTCCAGCCGCTTGGACGGGCAGTGGCGGTGCACGGCGCGCAGGATGTCGAGCCGCGCGCTGGCCGTGCGGAAGTCCTCGAAGCGCAGCTCGGTCACCACGGCGTGCACGAACGCGGGCGTGATGAAGCGGTCGACGGCCTGCTGCGGCGTCTCACCCGGCCTCCCAGTCACCGCCACCGAGCCCAGCTGGTCCTTGAAAAGCGTCGCGGCCAGTCCGCGCTTGACGAACTCCTCGTTCGGCTCGTCCGTCTCGGTGCCCGTGTCGTCCCCGAACGCGCTGAAGCGAGCGCTGCCGCTTCCAGGCTCCTTGTTCCTTCGGCTCGGAGCGAACAACGCGTCAAAGACCGTGTCGATGACCACGTCTCGGCTCGCACTACAGTCACCAAGCCACCCGTCAGTCTACATCCAGTCAGTAAGGACAAGCAGGGGAGCAAGGACGCACCGCATGGGGATGTGTTTCTGCTGGCTGAAGAGCGACAGCGTCGACGAGAAGGCGCTACCTGCTGCCGCTGGCACAGCCGCGTCCTCGGGTACTGGCTCGCCGTCCGAGTCGGAGCCGGCGCTGTTGCTGCGCGGCCGCCTGGTGGCCTCGGCCGCGTCCAGCAGCAGCTTGTCCGCCTGCTGCTTGTGTCTCCGCAGAGTTGTCGCCGCCTTGGGCGTCGCGCTAGCTCCCGGACTCGGACCTGGTCCTGCTGCCGTCTTGAAGCCTGCAGCGCCGATCCGCTGGCGTCGCGGGCGCTTGGAAGCGTCAGTTGACACGGACGCGCGTAGCTGGCGGGCAGGAGCTGCTGCCAGCGACTGACTGCCGCCCACTACGCGCTTGGCCGGGTTGCGCTCGGTCACGAAGGCCATGGAGCGGGTCGGACTTGTCGCCATAGCTGGAGGAGCAGCGGTCGGTGGCAGAGCGAAGGACGGGACGAAGGCCGGCGCGGCCACGGACAGCGCGCTGAACTTGCGGTCCAGCTCGTCGTCCGCGTCCATGCTGCGCTCGCGCTGCCGGCGCTCGCGGCCCGCCTTGAGCTTGCTGGGCTTGGCGGCGGCGCCAGGTACGCGGAACGGCGTGGATGCCGCGGTCTTGGGCTTGGGTTTCGGCTTGGGCTTGCCGCTAGAAGATGCGGTTGATGCGGAGCCGCCACCTGCAGGTCGTCGCCGCTGCTGCGAGCTCATGGTGGACTCGCTGGTGGCGAGTGGAGCGGTGTAGAGAGCGAGAGCGAGAGCGAGAGCGCCGAAGTGATGGCGCGGGCGGCAGTTAGCTGTCGGTGATGGCGTTGGTGGTGCGTAAAAAGCAGCTCTGACAGCATAATCGCCAATTATATATTGGATTGATCTGGATTCAACATATAATATAATTGTAATTTCAGAGGGCCAGGCCCTCTGAACATCGTGTTTTATACTTGATTAAAGTATGGAATAGGTGTAGTTTCAAACCTAGGTTTAATTCAATACAAACATCAAATGACGAAATATAGCGAAATATCGAATCACATTTTATCCACAATATATCCAGAGGACACTAAATTCCAGCGCGGCAAATATATGTTTTACATGTCCCTCTCATCATAAGTATATGTTCAGCCCATCTCTTCGCAAGAACAAGGCTGGCAGCTCCGAGCGGAGCACGTGCGCGCTCGGGTACATCGCGCTGTCGGCGCTCAACCTGAGCCTCATGTGCGCGTGCGTCAAGTTCGCCAGCGGCCGCGTGTCGTCGCACCAGACCATCTTCTGGCGCTCCGCTATCGCCTGGGCCCTCAACTACGTGCTGCTGTCTGTCACTGGAGGACGTTCGCTCTGCATAATGAATAATATTTGGTATCAAAAGTCGTAGTATTATCATATATTGCAACATATATAGATCACGAAGGTGTACCCACTGGACCAACGCGCCAAATTGAAAGTGTAGCCATCCATGACTGACGTCTACAAGTGCATTGCCTTGCTCAACGTGCCCTGCCTACCGCCTTCAAGACTTAAATACCCGACCATCGGGGCTAATAGAGGTAGGACAGGTCGGTCTGGTGCTGGTCGGCTCGATGGAACCTCCCCCCGCGACGGTCGGTCGCGTCCACCGGGTCGTCCTCCTCCTCCTCTTCGCCCTCGGACGGCATGTCGATCATGGGGATGGCGTCCGCGTCTTCCTCGGGCACGAACAGTCCGTCCGCTGGTCCGCTCGCTCCTTCCTTGCCCGTCTGCATCCATCTCGACCCGTCCGCATCGTACTCGTCCTCCTCTTCCTCCTCTTCATCCGGCGACACACCGGACGCTGTGATGGTCGGCCGCACTCGATCCGACGGCAGCCACACGAGTTGGGAGCTGCCACCGCGTCCACCGCCGCCGACCGACCGCGATAAGGCGCCAAGTCCGTCCGACGACATTGTCAGTCGCTGCTGGATGTCCTCGTCAATGTCCACGGCGTCCACGACGTCCACCATGTCGACACTGTCGACGCTGCTGCGACCGTCTTCATCTCCATCGTCCACCGCGACGAGCGCGATCTCCTGGGCCGCGACCCACGCGGCGCTCAGCTTGGTCGTCGACACGACGCACTCGGTGCAGAACTCCATCTTGGCCGGGTGGAACAGTCCGTCCTGGAAGACGAACACGCGCTTGGCCACTCGGCAGCGGCCGCAGGCGCGAGCGGCGCACAGCTCGCACGCCGGTGGCTGTTTGCCGAAGAAGAGCGACCTTAACGACCGCCGACACACTGCGCACTGGCTGCTACTGCCTTGGAGGTGGCTCCGCGACCGGTGGTAGTGGTGGCGGTCGCTGCTGAGACTGTCGACGCCTGTGGTTGTGTCGGTGGCTCGGGTTGACCCGCTGGTCTTGCTACTAGACTGCGCGCCAGGGTCCGACATGCCCGAGCCCGGAGGAGACCGCGTGCGCAGCGAGAAGGCGAGCTTCTTCATGAGTCCGCACTCGACGCGTTGCGGAGTAGCCAGCGCCGTGTCGACGGCTAACTGGAAGGCTTTGGCGTCCCGTACGCCGCCTTGAGGGTGGACGGAGCCCTGGAAGAAGAGCTCGACGTCGCGGTCGCCCCGCTGGCGGAACAAGACGCAGTAGCTCACGGTGCCGCGCACGATCTGCATGTCTGCGGACAGTTGCGGCGCGCCAGGGACGAGCAGCGAGTGGACCAAGTGGAAGCCGACGGGTCCGACTGGCGGCTCGAGGCCGAGAGCGGACACGTCGGCGGCCGAGACGAGGCCCGTGGCTTCCAGGAAGACGTAGTCGCGGTGCCGACTGAGCTCCTCGTGGTTGCGCAGCGCCCACTTGAGCGACAGCGAGTCGAAGGGCGAGCGGACGTCCGGAGCTTTCACGACGGCCAAGACGCGGCCGTCCAGCAGGTCGCGCTGCGTCATGGCGCTCTCGATCTGCATGGCCTCCGGCGAGAGGTTGACGAGGCCGTGGAGGAGGTCCTCGACGCTGCCGGCGACCGCTCCTACGGCCAGAAGCTCGGCCGCTGGGCTGGTTGTCTTGGTCCGCTTGGTACTAGAGGAGGAGGAGGAGGAGGAGGAGGAGGAGGAGGGGACGCGGCGGTAGCAGGCGATCGGGTTGTGGCGGCCACCGCCTTTAGCCAGTCGCCACTTGTGCCGGTCCACGACGCCGCGGCGGATCGAGTGGTGCGCTGCGAGGCGGCGGAGCGCGTCGGCGACGCGGGTGGACGTGAACTCCTCGGCCTTGGCGCAGTACTCGGGCGTGAGCTGGACGGAGGACGCGCGGCTGTGGCTGTGGGTCTGGCTCGGGATTGGGGACGACATGGAGGCGTGGTGCGGGCTGATAGGAGCGGGCGGACGCGCACCCGGCAGCGTGAGCGACCGCTGCTTCTCCAGCGTCACCATGGGGACTGGGAGCGGATCCGGTGCGGATCCGTGCGGACGGGTTGCGGACGGGTTGTGGATCTGCGGACGGGCTGCGGACGGGTTGCGGACGGACCCTGCGAATCTGTGGACGAGTGCGGACGGAGACCGTGGGGCCGGACCCTGCGGATGCGGACGAGTCTGGACGGAGACCGTGAGGGCCGCGGGTGTCGGAGTGTGGCGGCGCGTGCTGAACGCTCGCCGGGTTGGCTCGGTGTGAACGCGTTGGTCGCCGCTCGCATTCCCCCCCCCGCTCTACGGTACTCGTTCACTCCGTTGGAGTCAGTTCACTTTCGTCCGCAAAAGCGTTGTTTTGCGTGTAGACGGTCCATTTGACTTGCAGTTTGTATGGGATGCGGGCAGAGTGGCTAAAACGTTACGTCGCGCGCACTTTCGATGGCTGATAACGGTTTTGATTGGCAATGTCACTCCCTCGCTTGAGTGCCAATGCACCGCCCTCCGTGCTCAAGGCGATGCGTTCATGAAGGAAGGCGTTGTGCTGCTTGCTGCCTGTAGATGACCGACGTCGGTGGTGCCAGCGTCGCGCAGTCTGTAGGCTGCTTGGCCGCGTCACTACACCCGTCAGACGGTTGCGGTCGCTCAAGACACCGACTGGCAAGGTGTCCAAGACAACAAGAGCGTGCCTTGATCGACGACGCAACTCGGTCCCGTCACTTCAACTCGCTCGCCCCCACGAACCACGACACTGCCGTGCTGTCAGAGCCATTGCGATCCTCTCTCTCTGCTCGGTCGGAATGCCATCCGGGGGATGACGAACCGCTGGAAGTCTCCTCGTCGCCTCGTTCAAACAGACCGGCTCACGACGCGGGGACTTGACTGCGATAGTGGCCCTGGCTGGGTGAGCGGATGAACGACGAGGCCGAACGTGGACAGAAGCAATGGACTCCCACCGCGGCGAAGCATGCAGATATAGCCCAAGGTGGCCTGGGGCCGGCAGTGCCCATGCGAAGCGCTTGCCCGCCTCGCCACGCCGGACTGATCACTCCCATCGTCGGAGTCCCCCATGGCTTGCCATCAGCGATCAGCGCGGCCCAACAGCACTCCACGTCGTCGTGAGCGCCGGTTCGATCTCAGGCTGTGCAGGTCCGCGAGCAACGCCAGCTCATGCGCAGGAGGCAATTTCCCAAGGGCAGGGCCAGGGCGGCTCACTGACTGCAGTCGCAATAGCGCTTGGCCCGAGGGCGGACCCGCCACTCCAGCACTACAGTGTTGGACCGCGTCTGCCAGTGCTCCAGCGCTTCTGTCACCCTCGCGGTCACCAATGCAGCGCAGCATGAGCCCGGTCTTCAGGCCGCGACCTGGTGGCACGCGCGGGCGGGTGTCGTCTGCCCTTGTCTTTGTCCAGCGGCCGTCAGTCACTCTCGTGTTCATGCGTAAAAGAGCGGCGGCCCCGATCCCGATCCCTCGCACTTCCGACACATCCCGGGCTCTTTGGCTCGACTCGGTCGTCCGCTCGCAAATGACAGTGGCTCGGTCGCGGGAGTCAATCGTGAGACCATCAGACAAGGAGCAGTCCGCTGTCTCGATCGCCGTGCGTTGGTAACGAGCGAGCCACAGCCGCCCGCCCGCCTTGCCAGCGTCGTAGAGGCCGCGCGGCGACCGAGAGAGCCGCTTTGCCCGCCGGGAAGGAGTCCGCGTCAGTCGGCGCCTGGGCTTGGGGCCCCCTCAGTTCCGCACTCGCCTCGCTCGGAGACCGCCAGGCCAGGATGAAGTTCCCGCTGCCGCGCAACCTGTTCCCTCCCGTCGAGCTGTCGAGCGAGCAGGAGGACATGTACGAGCGGCTGGCCAACTCGGTCATCCGCGAGACGCTGGCCGAGTACGACGCGTTCGTGAGCGACCAGGGCCGCCGCGTGGACCCGGTGCGCTGGAAGCAGGTCAAGCGGCGTGACGAGGTCTCCATCTACCGCGAGCGCGCGTCCAACGGCGCCACGCGCTCGCTGTCCACGCCCAACGGTGGCGTGCACCTGCACCGCTCGAGCTTGGACTCGTTCGACGGGTCGCTGGCGTCCAGCGCCGGCCCTAAGACCACGAGCGGCAGCAGCAGCTACTCACTCGGCCACACCATCCGCATGCCCGACACGGACCCTTTGGCGTCCCCCAACTCGTTCGGAGACCGGTTGAGCGCCGACTCTGGCGTCTTCGGCCGCACGATCGGCCTGCCGTCGTCTCGCGGCCCGGCGTCCGTCTTCTCGGACGGCCATGCGGCTTCTTCCTCGCGCTTCAGCTCCTCCAGCCGCTCTGGATCGATGGCTGGTGCTCTTCCCCGCTTGCTAGCAGTCGGCACCATCCGCGGGTCGCTCGACGACGTCATGTACGGCGTGGTGACGCCCAACGCGTCGACCGCGAGGCTGCGGTCGTCCTACCTGGACGACGACATTGCCGACTGCGCGGTCTTGGCCGAGCTGATTGCGCCGTCGGCGAGCGAGCCCTTCCGTTTCCTGGGCCTCAAGTGGCTCGTTAAGGAGAACCGGCGCGCCGCAGCTCTGGTCTGGCCACGAGACTTCGTCGTGCTCGAGCACTCGGGCGTCATGCTGCGGCCCGACGGCGCGCGCGTCGGCTTCCACCTCATGCACTCGGTCGACGTCCCGGCGGTGCGGGAGCTCACGGACCGCCGCATCCTGCGCGCCAAGCTTTCGTCCTGCTACATCTATGAGGAGCGCCACGCCGGCCGCGTCGACGTCTACATGTCGGCGCACGTGCAGCCGCGAGGGCTCGTGCTCGAGCGCATGGCGCTGCGCTCGGCCGCCAAGGCGCTCAGCAGCTGCTGGCGGTCCGTCGACTGCGCGCAGAGCAAGAAGCTCGCCTTCTACCTGCAGAACGAACGCCACTCGCAGCTGCCGGCGCCAGCCAGACCAGTCGTGACGCCGAGTACCATGCCGGTGCTCGAGGCGGCGCACAACGGACGGAGTTGTGGCGTCTGCCACGCCAAGTTCGGGCTGCTGAACCGCGTCGTGGCGTGTCAACTGTGTTGCGAGCTCGTCTGCTACCGCTGCCGCACGGTGCGCAAGCTCAGCTCGCAGCTGGTCGACGCCATGGTGACCAAGACGGCCATCGTCTTCTGCAAGCGGTGCGTGTCGAGCGTCAACGACGAGAGCGCGCTGGATGTGGCGGCCAGGGAGATGTGGGACTCCCGACGGACGAGCGCGGCCAGCAACCGCCCGCGCTCCTCCTCAGCGTCCTCGTACCTCATCGCGCGGAGTTCCCAGCCGTCGGAACGCGCCCGTCGCTCGCGAGGCGACAGCTTCTCGTCGGAAAGAGACACGTACTCGTCAGTCGTGCTGGGTCAGCACTCGGCCAGCGACCTGGAGAGCAGACGCAGCGGCGCCAGCTCGACGCGTAGCAGCGACCGACGACCGCCGCCCTCCATGTTCGCTCGCCAGTCGTCGCTCGGATCGCTCGGGTCCGTGAGTCGCAGCAGCGCCGCGAGGGTCAAGCGCGCGTCCTTCAGCCTGAGCGGCCCGCGGTTCCAGAACACTGGCTCCACCGAGACGCTGTCGATCGCCGACCTGGACGGCAGCGAAGCCGGCGACGACCGCGACTCGGTCGTCATGGCTCGCGGTGATGACCCGGTCATGCTGGACGACTCGCTCACCAAGATCCAGCACGTGGACTTCGTTGACATGCCGTCGAAGGGAGACGACGAGGCGATGATAGTGAGTCCTGGGCGTCAGACACAGCCGGCGCTCGTGCGGTTGTATGATGCCGAGGATGAGGCTGCCTCGCCGCCAGTGGAGTACACGCGGTCGCCCACGGTCAAGGTCGCGGTGGACTATGAGTTCCGCATGAGCGAGCTCGACCACGACCCCGCGTCTCCAGTCAAGAGCGTCCATGACGACCTGGAGGAGGCCATCAAGGAGGTTGAGGCGGTTGAGGCGGTCGAAGCCTCGCCCTCCATGGCGGAGGACGTGCTGTCCATCAGCATGTTCAACTCGGAGGCGGCGCCGGCCGTGCATTCCAGCGCTGAGCCCCGCTCCCGAGCGCACACGACGGCGCCTGGAGCTCCCGTACCGGTCGAGGAGCTGCTAGTGGAAGCGGCGCCGACTGGACGCTCCAGTGCGGAGGTGGAGGCCGAGAAGGCGTCCCGCTTCCGGTCGCACACGATGGCGACGCCGGCGGCGAGCGGGCCGGGCGGCGGGTACCAGAGCCAGCTGTGGCGGCAGATGAACGAGCTGCACAGCGTGGTGGAAAGCACGTACCAGGTGGCCAAGGCCAACACGGAGCTGGCCAAGGCCGCGACGGCCGCGGCGGAAAGACCGCGCAACTTCCGCACGTACTCGCAGTTCGGCTTCAACGTCGTCGGCCTCCGCCCCGCGCGCGCCATGACGACGCTGCCCACCGCCTCGCCCGGCGCCAGCGCTTGAGTATGAGCCATAGCATGAGGCTGGAGCCAGGCTGGAGTCTGAGGCCCGCCGCCCGCCCGCCGCCCGTATTTATGTGGAGAATATACCCGGCCGTCACATGTCATGACAGACTTGGTTGACACTCAGACGAAAAGGCGAGATGCAGGCGAGTTTACTTTCCAAGCTGCTGATTGGTTAAAACCCTGTAAAAGCCGCTTTCCGACCAATCCGTGCGTCGGAATCCGAGCTTCAAGCTGCTTTCCCTCTCAGTCGCTCATTTCCTGACCGCAGCGCAAGGTCCGACCGCCCGCCTCTGTCGCCGTCAGCGTCGTCCCCCGCTCCCCCCCGCTCCTTCCCCGCTCTCCGGTCGGCCCCTCGCGTCTGCTCCGCATGTGGCGCCGTCACGCCGAGCCGTTGCGGGCCGCGCGCGCGTCCGTGGTCGCAGCGCTCTCGACCTCTTCCGGCGGCGCGCGCGGCTTTTCCGGCGGGTCGGTCGACGGATCGGGACCGCTAGCGCTGACCATGGGCGCGGCTGCCATCGCTGCGGGTGCTACAGCGATCGGCGCCGGCTGGCTGTCGCCGCCCGTGGCTAGCGAGCCGCGCAAGGACGCGCCAGGGAACGGCAGCGGAGGGGGAACACCGGCGGCGTCGACTTCCCCGCCACCTCCGCCGAACTCGACGATCTTTGGGTCGACGGACAAGATGCGGCTGTCGCGGCGGTTCACGCGGCGCAAGCAGAAGAAGTACCACCAGTTCGTGATCGTCGGGTCAGGCACGGCGGCCCACGCGGCGATCGAGGCGATCCGGCAGGAGGACCCACAGGCGGACATCCTGGTACTGAGCGACGAGCAGGCCATGCCGCGCGTAGACTCGTCCGACGGCAGCGGCAGCGGCGACGAGGACGACGAGTCAGCGCACGACTCGCTCTCGGGGCCACTCATGGAGACGTACAACGAGTGGCGGCGCCACATGATGGCCAGGCTCGAGGACGACCCGAGCGACCACTACAGCGGCTACTCTGGCGCGTCCAGCAACCAGTACAGCCGAGGCGGACGGGGAGGACGGACACCGCCGCCGTCGCCACCGCTGACGCTGCTGTTGGACAAGAACGCGCTCGAGTTCGATGTCGAGAAGAACCGCATCCTGCTGGGCGATGGCACGGAGATCCGGTACGACAAGTGCCTGATCGCGTCGGGCGGCAAGCCGCGCCACTTCTACGTGTTGGACAGCGAGCGCATCTCGTACTCGCTCAAGGACCGCATCAACACGTGCACGACGCTCAACGACTTTGCGCAGCTGGACCAGCTGGGAGCGCGCGACGACGTCACGTCCGTCATGGTCATCGGCGGCGGCTTCCTCGGCACGGAGGTCGCGGCCGCGCTGGCCACGGACCCGCGCAACGTCCACCACAGCAAGAAGCTCAAGACGCGGCTCATCTTCGTCGAGGCGGCGCCCGCGAGCCACTCGGTGCCTCCGTATCTCGCGCAAGAGCTCGCTCGCCGGCTGGTCGCCGCGGGCGTCGAGGTCGTGCCGGAGCACCTGATCACGAGCATCAAGTGCGAGGGCGACAGCGTCGAGACGGACAGCGTGGCGGTCGCGGCGCTCGGCAAGCACAAGACCAAGCAGGAGAAGCTCGTGGCGGACTACATCGTGCTCGCGTCGACGCACACGGAGCCCAACCTGCGCTTCGGCCGCGGCGCGCGCAGCGGGTTCGAGATCGACGAGAAGAACGGCGGCATCGTCGTCAACGCGCAGCTCGAGGCCATCTCGAGCGTCTTCGTCGCGGGCAACGCCGCGAGCTACTACGACCCGTACCTGGGCCGCCGACGCGTGGACCGGTACGACCACGCAGTCAACAGCGGGCTCGTGGCGGGCCGCAACATGGTCAAGTCGCTCTCGGGCACCGGCAAGATGAAGGTGTACCGCCACCAGCCCATGTTCCGCAGCAACCTGAGCGGCCTGGACGTGCTGATCGAGGGCATCGGCGAGGTCGACTCGTCGCTGCGTACGGTTGGCGTGTGGGTCCAGCCGCCCACGACGCCGTCCAAGGCTAGCGGCCCGCCGGGCAACGGCGCGGTCGTCGCGACGGACGGCACGGACGTCAAGCTCGAGCGCGGCGTCGTGTACTACCTGAAGGGCAACAAGATCATGGGCATCCTGCTCTGGAACGCCTCGGACGTGCTCGAGAGCGCGCGGCAGGTCATGCTGTCCCGCCCAGAGGTGCACGACAACGTCCTCGAGGAGCTCAAGCACACGATCTCACTGGCGCCGACCGACTGGCTGCACGTCATCTCGAGCTGAGCGTCGACGTCGAGGCGTTGGGGGACTGAGACGCGGAGCAAGGAGTCAGGGAGAAGGGTGCCGAGTGGCGAGTCGCGTGGATGCTTGCATATATGGCTTTCAGAGTGCCGAGAGCTGTCCACGTGCTTGTCCTGCTGGTGTCGAGTGAGATGGTCGGCCGCACTGGGCTCCTCCTCACCGCTCACTCTCGTATTCATGGACAGGCTGACGCCTCAAGACGCAAGACACAGGACTCGAGACTCGAGACGAGGTCGCGGCATCAAGAGCGCGCGACCCGATATATACTCCACGCCAAGACAAGGTGTCGATCCTACTCACATGCATCCTGCTTGCCACAAGGAAGACTCACGGCACGAGCGTCTTGTGCGGCAGCAGCGACTCGAGGCTCTTGCGTCCGGACCCGCTGCTGCTCAGGAGCAGCGTCTGCTCCGTGTTCTCCTTGGCGAAGTGGTACGTCGCCTCGGCCACTTGCCGCAGCACCGAGATCTGAGCCCACAACAGCTGATCCCTCGCCGACGCCGACGTCGACGCTGACAGTGCAGCATTGGCAGAAGGCGAAGACGCGGACAGCAGCGACTCGGACGCGCGGCCGCTCGCGTCGCTGCTCAGGCTGCTGCTGAACTCGCCGCTGCTGCCGCTCGTGAGGTCGTCAGCGTCGTCCAAGAGCATCGTCTTCCAGTCATCGTCGTCCTCCTGGTCGTACTCGCTGCCCAGCGGGTCCGCCGCGAGGATCAGGTCGTCCAGGTACGCGAGCGACACGTCCGTCGACCGCGAGGACAGCTCGGCGTCTTCCCTCTCGGCGCCTGTGACTCTCTTCTTCGCGCCGTCCGATCTGGCAGAGCGTGAGGACGTCAAGCAGCCGAACTCGCCGGCGCGGATCTCCTCTCGCGCGATGGCGGCGGCGTCGGCGCGGCTCGCGACCAGGACGCACGGTCGGCAGAAGGTGACGGGCACGCGGTGCGTCACGCGGTCGTTACCGCCGCCCACGAAGCTCAGCGTCTTGGTCACGGTGCAGCGCGAGCAGAGCGCGCGGGAGCCGCAGATCTCGCAGGCGCAGGCCGACGCCGAGCCCGTGAAGGTGCCGATCGCGCGCGAGCACACGCCGCAGTGGTGCGCGACCGCCTCGGGCTTGTTCTTGGCGCCGTCGAGCGCCAGCAGCCGCTGCGTCGCGGCGGTTCGCAAACGCCACGAGAGCTTGCGGAGCTGCGCGCAGACGACGGCGCGGCCGAAGCACATGAGGCCGCTGGCGGCCGACACGAGCGCGGCGCGGTCCAAGACGCGGCCGTTGGGCTCGACCTGGCCAGTCATGAAGACGTCGACGCGCGGAGATCCACCGGCGCTGCTGCTACGCGGTCGTTCGCGGAAGAGGAAGCAGGAGGAGATGCGGCTGCGGATGATGCCGAGGTCGCGCCGCAAGCAGCCGCAGCGCTCGGGCAGGTCGACCGAGTGGATGAGGAAGTGGCCGACGCGCGAGCCGTCGGCGCGGTCCACGACGCCCGTCGTCTCGAGGTACACGAGGTCGCGGGGCAGCACGACGGCGTCCAGCCCGACCGGGTGGCGCTTGACGAGCCATTTGAGCCCGAGGAACTGGAACGGCTTGGCCAGCGTCGGCCCGCGCATCTCGTGCAGCACCTGCGCGTCGACGACCTCGTCGTCGCAGTAGTCGGCCTTGACCATGACGGACGCGGCCGTGGGCGACATGGAGCCGTACATGACGTCGTCCAGCGTGCCGAGCAGCGTGCCAACGCCCAGCAGCCGCGGCAGGCGCCACGCGGGCTCGTCCGCGCCGCGGTCGCTCTGCTGGCGCCGCTTGCGCTTGAGCCGCTCGCGGAAGACGGTGACGCCCTCGCGCGTCTTGACGGGCTTCCAGCGGTTGCGGTCCACTTCGCGCGCGTCGATCGAGTCGAAGGCGTCAAAGGCGGCCAGCGCCTCGTTCAGCTTGCGTTCGCCCAGCGCTTCAAAGTGCTCGCGCTCAGCCGGCGACAGCTCGACGGGCGGGAACGCCGGCGTGGCCAGCGGGAACTTCATGGCGTGTGTGTTCGAGAGGCCGCCGATCTGGTTGTGCGGGAAGCGAAGCGAGCGGGCCAGAGACCGGAGACCGGAGACCGAGCGGGTTCCGAGGACCGGTGGTTTGACATCACGGTCAGACTGGAGTGGTCCGGTGGCGCAAGGGGGATGGATGCGTGCAGAGGTGGCCGCGCTGATTTACGAGCGCGGCTGTCCGCTGTCCAAGGCACAAGCAAGCGAGTGGTCCGGTCACCACCAGTGGCCACCGCTGGATTCCTGCGGCGTTAGCACTCTGAGTCGGTCAAGCTTTGGCGTTGGCTGACCCGATGAACGCCCGGCGGTGGACGGTGAAAGCCATCGTTGTCGCGGCGTCGACGCCGAGCGAGCGGGTGAATTGAGGACATGAGCGAATGGAAGGTGGCGTCGAAGGTGGCGGCGAAGGTGGAGGGATCGACTGGGCACGCGATGATGTGGGTGTTTCGCCATGAGCGTCACGATATACGCGTCGAAGTCATCGACGAGGTCGAGTTGACCACTGCCAGCTGGCGAACTTCAACTATGACGTATGCGAGGTTGGATGCTGTGTGGGTGAACACTTCCGACTGAATGGGTAGGTTTTGACATGCGGTACGATAGTATCATGCGTTTGAAGAGTGCAAAACAAGCAATGACCATCATCACGTGCCATACAAGCCGCCAGACTAAAAATGAGCCCACGGCTTGCGGCCCTGGAGCATAGAGAGAGCAGGCGGGCACCAGTCACACAGTCACACACAGTCTCACTTGCCACGTTGTGCTGCTGGTTTTGAAGCGGCGAACTCTTGAGGGGATCCATGGTCCATGAGCGACCACGCACTCAGTTGATCCCTCCCATGCGCGTCACGCGCCGTGCTTGCGGTTGGTGTGGACCGCCTGCAACTCACGGGGCGGACACTTCCTCTAGCGATGGAGCAGAAGCGTTGGAAGGCGACAACCGCGTTGAAGGGCGACGGCGACATCGCGTGGAAGGTTTGTCGATTGGCAACGGAGTTTGAATGCATTTCGATGGCAAAGATGATGCGGTGTCGGTCCTGCCTGTTGATTGAGGAGATCGTACTTGCCTTGGCGGCTAGGGAGATGTTCGGCTTTACAATGGGCTGCCTTGACAGTCGTGCGTCCACGTTGAAGTGGCAAACTCGGTGACGAGTATGTTTACAAGCGTCAGCGGTCGTTGAAGCTGCGTATCGAGGGCTCGATGAGCAGCAAGATGTGACTCTCCATCGGAGACGTCAGCGCTATGCAAGCGTCGCGACAGCCACACATTGGCTGTGAAGACCAGGAGCAATGTGAGTTCGAAGGTCGCACTATCGGCGACACGGCGCCGGTGTCGATCAATGCCATCGGCCACTGACTGCTGCGGGCAGCCTCTCGTCGTTGTTTTCATGCGTCACTTGTGTGATGAGGAGCGGGAGTGGAGGTGCGTGGTGGAGCAACAGCGCTCAACCAACCATCCGTCCGTCACTTCAACGTCACCAATTGTACCCGTGAGCTGCCACTCGAGCGCCACCACCAACACAGAGCCGTCGATGATGAACCGCCAGTACTCGCTCCGTTGCCTGCATCCGACAACCTAGACGCATTACTTGGCAGCTACACTAGCGGTGCTATCACCACCTACTGGTGCCGTGAAATCATCACTACACACTGTCACGGCGGTGTGGTCACCAAAGCCTAGGAGTTGGTCCGCTAAACGTGGCCTCTTGAACTCCTTCGCCTCTGACGACGTGGGTCTCTTGGGGGGCGTTCGCCACGGTCCGATGAATTCACGGGCCGACTTCGTCGCAACTCTTGTGTTCCGCTCATAAGCGCAAGCGTTTCGACTTCCGAGGAATAGGACGCCGCCAAAGGCGCGACGACTGCACCCGCTCTACTGGAAATGCTGCCACCTGGCCGACAGGCTACACATGACCGCCTGGACACGTCACCGAAGAGCCTTCAACAAGATGCCGATGAGCTGGCGATGGACGGGATTGAGCCAGAAGAGGGAGAAGTAGCGGGTGCGCCACACCACAAACCGAGATGCAGCAGAGTTCAAGCGCACCAACACTCGGACTGGGAACAAGTGATTGAAGCAGCAGGGCCGGGGACTTCGCAGCGGACGGAGGATCTGCGTAGGCAGAGGATCCTGTACCAGGCGACCGGCACGGGCTGGCTAGCACCAGGTGACACAAACTAGTGCTTGAAGACATTTTGGGTCGTACGCATCAGTGGGAACGAACCGAACACCCCCAATGATCATCATCAGCGTCGTCGCCGTCGTTGTACAGGTGCGTGTCGAACGCTGGCAGAGGCGCCAGCATCTTGTCGTGGCGCTCGCGCAGCGCGTACCGAGCCGACTTGGCCGCGCAGCCGCCGCCCGCCTCCTCCACTTCCTCCTCCTCTTCCTTCTCCTATCTTCTTCCTCCTATCTTCTGCCTCTTCGTCCATTGGGGGCGACGCGCGTGCATGAACAGCTCGCTGCAGCACCAAAGGTTCACGATGTGTCAGCTCCAAGCTCCAAGCTTCAACAAGGACGCGCTGAGTCACCCGCTCTGGCCGCCTTGGGGACGGCGAGGACGCGGTCGACGCGCTTTCGTCCTCTACCTCTGCATCCTGCTCCTGCTCCTCGTCGTCGTCGCTCGGCTGCTCCTCCGTGTCGCCTCCAGACTGCCATCAACGCGTCCAGCGAGCGTCACCTCGTCCGAGCGCGGCGAGGAGACCACTCGCTGCGCGGACAGAAATGACGCCATAGTGAGACCCGCGGACATGCAGAGATAGCGCGCGCTGTACGCCAGCCACGGAGGCGCCGGACGCCGCGTTGGGCGGCCCAGACGCGGCGCATTCACACGGACGCACGCACCGCTTGTCTCGTCCTCCAGCACGCTCATGCCGCCGCTGGGGACGCCGAGGAACCTGGAAGGATGGCCGATGCCAGCGAGATGGCGCCGAGTTCCTCTGGAGTGGTGGCGCGGAGTCGGATTTCATGAGGAGAGGCGCTGTCCACTTTATTTGGCAGGTTTCCTAAAGTATCCTGTGAGATATGATGCGTATGCTTTTATTGAAGTGGTTTGTTTTCTGTTTCAAGAAACCTGCATGACAGACGTGGACAGATTGAATCTCTGCAGCTGAATGCATTCTATTTGGCAGGTCGTGAGGACCCTTCAACGCACCACTTGCACCACTTCAACCTGACCGCCTCCAGGCCCGCTCTTGCTGCTCTCCATGCTACGATTCATGCTGCTGCCAGCGCTCCTTGATTCAACCAGTGCCTGCACTGCGAGCTGCGCTCCTTTAGCCTCCAAGTCGACGCCAAGCAGGCGGCCACACAGATCAACCTTTCCGAGCTGAGTGCGTCCAGGGGGACGGCAACCAACACGGGGAACGCAGTTCAGGCATTCCGAGCAAGGCGAATGGACGACGATGGTGCTGGCAATGGCGACAGCAGCAGTTGGCGGTGACCGCAGTGGACACCCAGACCGACAGCCATCCAAACCGACAAATATTCGCCGGCAGGAGCGGCGCCAGATCGGCCAAGCTCACACGTTTGAGCGCAGTCGCGGTCTCTTTGTCAGCAGAGTGGCTTCAGCCAGAGCTCAAAGCAGCAAACAAAACCGTCACTGGTCCTGCGGAGTGACCACGGCAGAGCGCGCCACCGAGCCGATCTCGACGCGGTACACAGGAATTGAGGCGGATACCTGCCGAGGACACCCGCTTGCCTCACTTCTGCTCAGGAAGATCGGGTTCTCACCACAGCGACAGCTCGTATCTGGCAAGACAACGACGCCATCCACCCCCAGACCATGTCCTCGCCTCTCATTCCACGAACCGCTAGTCATGTGCACGCTGAATGGTGAAGCCACTCGCTTCGTCGCACAACTGTCGTCGAGCTGGTGGCGGGACTTGGGCAACAGTCTCCACCGTCTCGAGGGGTATTCATCTTGATGGTGGCGGGCTTGCAGTCAGTCTCGCGTTTCGAAGACCAGCACCTGGTCCTGTGAACGAGCAAGTGCACAGCAGAGCACAGCGTTCATTATCGACCAGGAGGTGGCGGAGCGGTTCAGTTTTGGATCCAGGCGGGCCGTTGGGTCGCGTCTTCTTGGGTTGAAAGCTCTGAACCCGAGCAAATCTCACCCTTCGATCGTTCTGCGCTGTCTGCCCAGTTGTGAACAAGCGTCAATGGGAGCGAAGCAGTCGGCAGAGGACAAGACGGACGCGTTGCTCTTCCATGCGCTATGTGGTCATTCGATGCGCGTGCGCTGGCTGGTGCGCTGGGGCGGCGTCTCGGTGAACGCGCAACGACGCTGGGATGGCGAGACGGCTCTCATGGCTGCAGCGACGGGGGGCGAGACGGACATCGTTCGGCTTCTCGTCGAGCTCGGCGCCGACGTGGCTGCAGTGGACAAGTACGGTTGGACAGCGCTGATGGGGGCGGCGGAGGGAGGCGAGACGGACATCGTTCGGCTTCTCATCGAGCGAGGCGCCAGCGTGGCTGCAGTCGACAAGAGCGGGATGACCGCGCTGATGCACGCGGCGATGACGGGCGACACGGACGTCGTTCGGGTTCTCGTCGAGCGAGGCGCCGACGTGGATGCAGTCGACAATGACAGGTGGACTGCGCTGATGTACGCTGCGGAAGGAGGCGAGGTGGGCGTCGTTCGGTTCCTTGTCGAGCTCGGCGCCGACGTGAGCGTGGAAGATGCTGCTGGACGGACAGCGCTGTTCTACTGTTCGAGCAACGGACACTACCAGATTCAGCGCTTGTTGTCTTCATTCGTCCAAGTCACTCAACAACCCAGCATAGGCGTGAAGCACGACGGACGCGAAGAGCCGATGGCAGAGTCCACGTCGACTTGGTTCATCTCTCCGTTCGAGATCGAACTGCAGAGCCAGATCCAACGAGGAGGCGTCGGCGTGCAGTTTCGAGCCAGGTGGCTGGATGCAGACGTCGCCGTCAAGCTCTTTATCCCTGGCGCGTCTCGGGCGTCGTTCGCGGACGAAGTGGCGACGTGGCGGCACCTGCGGCATCCCAATGTGATCAAGCTGTACGGCGCGTGCGACGTCGGCCACTTCTTCTTCGTGTCCGAGCTGGCGAGCAACGGGTCCATCGTGGAGCACCTCGCTGCATGCAGACGCAACGGGACGAAGTGCACGCCGTGGAAGTTCCTGTATGAGGCAGCGCTGGGCCTCGCGTTCCTGCACGAGCGGAAGATCGTGCATGGCGATCTTCGTGGAAGCAACATCCTGATCGGCGACGACGGGCTGGCGAAGCTGGCCGAGTTTGCACTGAGTGGTTCCACGACGACAAGCTCGACGGCGGGTGGCGTCTTTGGCTCGACACGTTGGCAGCCGATGGAGCGTGTGGAAGGCGGAGAAGCCACGTGCGCAAGCGACGTGTACTCGTTGGGACTGTGCATCGTCGAGGCGGTGACTGGGGAGATCCCGTGGAGCAAACGAAGCGACATACGCGTCATTATACGGAAGGAAGACTGGGACCCTGCTGCTGAAGCGAGAGCGTATTCTGCACCTGGTCCCCTCTCCGACGACGTTGTCGACTTGGTTGCCGTCATGTGCCCCCTCGATCCTGCGCAACGCGTGTTGGCTGCTGTTGCCGCTCAAATGCTCGAGCGGTTGGCGTCCACCGAGCGGTACGGCACATCGCAACAACCCGAGTCAGAGCCTCAAACGACCATCGACGGGTACAAGAGTGGGGTGGTGACGCGTCTCTGGGACGACATGCATGCTCAGATGTCGACGGACAATGTCGATACCATCCAGCGCCAAGCGTGGCAAGAGATCCAAGCGGTGTATGAAGTCCTCCGACAAGCGAGTCAGCCTTGGAAGGTGGTGGAGCAGTTTCACACGCTACTCGTCGACATTGACATCATGCTGAGAACCGACTCGGTAGAGAACCAGATCCAACGCCTATCATCGACGCGAGCA
>JAADXY010000426.1:0-23386 GCA_023338065.1 Phytopythium montanum
GGCCTCAAGCTCGTGGCCGAGGACACGGACTACGTGGTCGCCATCAAGCCCGAGACGGACTGCGACGTGTATAATGCGACGGCGCCGGCCAACCCGCTGTGCGCGACCTTCACGCTGCAGACGGGCGAGTACCCGTACGCGGCGCTCGACCTGCTCGCGTAGATGCGTTCCACCCGCCATTCCCTTGCGTTTGCTGGTGGTTGTGCTGTCGGAGAAGGGCAGGACCTCCCGGTCCGGTAGCTGTCCTCAACAGGAAGCCGTCTTCTTCTCCCATTCGTTCGTCTCGATTCCATTCCCAAGGTAACCAACCCGCTGGATGGTGTTCATGCTCAGACTACTCGCTTGATGTTGAGCCTGTCGCCACGTCTTGAAGTGCCGCGCATTCGATCCGTCAGCCCCGCCCGCTCATGCCTGCTTGACGTATCAGCGACGTAATGGGGAGCAGGCTGACGGTTGAGGCAGCTCCACCCGGAACTGGTCACCTCGCCCGCCTAAAGCACTCATGCGCCATCCACATTCATCCTCGAAAAGTGGCACGACGGGCTCACTTGGCTCGCCACTTGGCTCGCCACTCGTTCGCAATGGACCTGAGCACCACCCCCACAGGATGGAGTCTCGCTGACGGCGCCGGTCAAGCGTCTCGGGCGTCCACGAATGGGCAGAGCTTGTCGCCAGCCCGGCACTGGGCACCGACCATGGCGCATCTCCTCGAGCTGCCGACCACCGCGACTGCCGACTCGCCTATGCACTGGTTGGTTCGCCCCTTGCGGCCCTTTGAAGTGGCGAGCCTTGTGGCCAGCGGCGACTCGTTACCAGCGCCGCGCCGTGGTCCATGAAGCCACCAGCGTGTGGACAGCCCAGACGGCAGCTGCTGTCGAATGGGTTGGTCAACCGCTCAGTCGGTCGGTCGGTGGGATCCCACAAGGCCGAGCCTCATTCGCCAACATCTCTCGGCTCGAGCGCTTCCCTCCTCGGGCTTTGTTCCGGTGCGGGAGGTGAGAAACCGATGGCTGACCGCTCGATCGCCGTCCATTGGCGGACGGAGGGGCTGTCGAGGTCGTCGTCGAGGCCGCAGCTGCGGAACAAGTCGGCGACAGTGGACTGGGGCACCGAGAACCAGTGGAGCGCCACGACGCCCGAGTCTCCGCGCTGGGACTGCATGGCGACCAAGAGCCGCCGCAGCAACCGCAGCGCCAGCTGCGACTCGGCCGACGTGGCCAGAGCCCAAGTACCAGCGCGGAGACGCAACGAGACCTTCTCGGACGCGTTCGAGAGTCTGCACGCCAAGATGACAGCGAGGGACAGAGTCTCCCAATTCATCCGGTCGTCGTACTCTCCTCGACGCGCCGAGGCGGTCGGCGAGTCCCCAGAGTACTCGCCGCCCACGTACTCGCGCTCCATCTGCGCCAACACGTCGGCCTCGCGGCTCTCGGAGGCCGACCGCGCCATGCTGCTGCATGTCGCCGACAGGAACAGCCGCGCGCTCGCCAAGAGAGCTTACCGTATGCTCGACATCCTGGGACAGCGGCCTTATGCGCGCTCCTCGGCGCTCATGAACGGGCTGCTGCTGTCCGAGGCCGTCCCGCCTCACATTGACGGGTACACGCTCGTGGAGAACGACCGCGGCACCAAGATCTTCCAGCTCGACACGGGGCGGGACTCGAGCCAGCGCCGACACAGTCGCGGCGCTCCACACGACCGCTTGCGCTACCTTGGCTTCCGGAAGGTGAAGGCCACCACAGCAGAAATCACCGAGCTGCTGGGCAGTCGGGACGACAAGGCCACGTCCGTGTTGAACCCCAACATGACGGAAGTCCGCAGGCTTCACACGCTCATGGACGCGTCCGAGGAGCGTCCAGAGGGCTTCCCGACCGGCGAGGACGGCCGATACGTCGGCTTGAGCTGGATGTGCATGCAGGCGCCGAGCCGGATGGGCTGGAAGAGCTCGCGTCTGCGCGACTTCCTGCTGCTCGAGGACAACAGCGGCTTCCGCGCGCCGGACGGCCGCCACGGCTGGGTCCAGAGCCTCCACTCGGTCCAGCTCCCATGGTGCGCGTCCCAGAAGAACGGCGACTGCATCGTGCGCGGCAGCATGTACCAGTCGGGCTTCGTGGCTCTCCCAGCCAAGGAAGCGGCCGGCTGCTGGGTCGACGTCATGTGCGCGGTCGAGGTGGATTTGAAGGGCGGCGTGTCCGAGAAGACGCACCGCGCGTCGGCGGTCAAGCGGCTGTCGTGCCTAGCGGCTCTGGACCAGGCGCTCGTCAACCAGCGGCTGCAGCGGATCTCCTTCATGGAGACGGGTCAGTTCGAGGTGCTCAAGCCCGAGACGGAGCGCACGTGCCACATCTGCGCGAGCCGCGTCCGTGTGTTCGGCAGGCACTGGACGTGCCGCAAGTGCGCCAACACCATGTGCAAGAAGTGCAGCGTCGACCTGCGCGTCGACTCGCAGCGCAAGAAGCGGCGCGTCTGCACTCGGTGCGTCATCAAGCGAGCCGCGCCGGACCCCGCGTTCATCGCCGCGTCTTCCATCTCGCCTGGGACGAAGCCCAGCCTGCCTCACCGCCGTCACGACCGCCGGACCTCGTCCGTTGGTGGCAGGAACACCATCGGGCTGGATGAGAAGCTGGTCGGTTTGCTGGAGGACGCAGCAGCTCGCAGTCAAAGCGCGAGACGGCTGCAAAACACACAGACCAAGACACTAGAGCTCCGCAACGCGCGGTCCATGACACTGCCGCTCGCGTCCATCACAGAGGAGCGCCGCAGCTCCCAGGCGCCACCACCGAAAGTGGCGACGCTGTCCAATGCGCCGCTTCACTTCCCGCGGCAGCCCAGCGTGCGGTACGTGGACCCGAGCGGGCTGCATCACTTCGGCGGCGCTAGTTCCCAGCCGTTGGCTAGCGCGATCCGTAGCGCCAGCCCGTCTTCTCCCCCGCGGTCCCCAGCACCAGCAGTCCGTTCGCGTAGAGCGCGGGCCGCCTCGGCGCGGACGCAGCGCAGCGCGCAGCATTCCAACTGGAAGAATGCCGCCACAAGCCGACCTGAAGCTGAAGTCCACGCTGTGGAGGAACCTGTGCCGGGCCTGGACACGACGCCGCCCAGCGCGCGCGGCAGCTCGCTCCGCGTCCAGTTCCTCCAACACGAGATCCTCATGTAGGTCCTCTGCCGTAGTTCCCACGGTAGGCGCTGCGGTAGATCCTGTGGTAGATCCCGCTCGAGGCCATCCATCACCTTCTTGCCTTCATTGACGGGTTGCCTCAGACTTCAACTGTGTTATTTCCACCAATTAAATCACGTATCAATTTTCAAACGCGTTATGATTCGCTGAAAAGGAGAATTAAGGGGTTACGCCTCAACATCGGACGACACGTACCCCTCGCGTACCCCTCGTGTACCCCTGTCCACAACCGCCTGCTTGCTCCATCAGCAAGGCGTTCGTTTATTACGGGAACTTGCTGTGCAGAAGGAAGAAGCGTCCCGGGGGTTGCTTGCTTGCTCGCCTTCGCCTCGCTCCCCCGCCCCCACTGCGCGTCTCCGGACTTCACACTCCGTCGCCACCAAGCCCCTCATCTCTCGGTCGCATACGCACCCCTCCGAGCCTCCACGACCCGCTAGAACGCGCGCTTTCCCCTCTACAAGGAACAGTCGCGGAGGCTTCATGGCCGAGTTTGCGCGCGCGCTGCCGTTCGTGCTGCGCTTCTTGTCCCTCGCCGAGCTCGAGGCGCTAGCGCTAGTCGGACACGAAGCGCGTGACGTCGGCGAGCAGGAGTGGCGGCTGCGCGTGCTCTCCGCGTTCGGCGAGCCGCGGTACGCCGCCGCGCAGTGGCGCAAGTGCTTCAAGCTGCGCGCGCACCTGCAGCAGACGGTCGTGAGCCGCGTGACGGCGCGCGTGTACCTGATGAACGCGCGAGGAGAGACGGCGTTCTTCCCGGTGCCTCGCGGCGCCACGATGATGTGTTCCCGCGAGCGCGCGGTGGTCTACAACCGCTGCAAGCGCATGTTCGACCTCTCGCTGCGCATCAACCGGTCCATCCAGGAGATCTCGGCGCTCATCGGCATGGTGTCGGTCGACGAGGCGCGCGGGCTGCTCAACGAGCACATCAACCTCATGGCCTCGGTGGCCTCGCTGCGCGGCTCGCTCAACTTTGAGAGCGAGCTGTTCGACATCTTCCCGGCGCCCGTGCTGCTCGACACGAACGCGCTGTTGAGAGCGTCCTTCGCCTTCCCGGACCCCGCATTCCTCGACTCGTCGCTGCTCATGATGCAGCTGTGGGTGTCCATCGACGGCCTCGTCTTCCACCCGCTGTCCCCTCCCAGTACTATCACCGTGACCGGTGCCGAGCCCAGACCCTACCTGCCGATGCTAATGGACCAAGAGAGCAACCTGGAGCTGGCCGGTGATCAAGAGCGGGACCTGGAGCTGGGTGGCGACCACGAGAGGGAGCTGGAGCGGGACCAAGAGGGCAACCAGGTGCCCGAAGAGAGGGCGGCGACGACGCTGACGGAGGGCAAGGACTACGCGTCGGTCAAGCTGCACGAGCTGTCGGGCATGACGATCAACATTGACGACAACACGCTGCGCTACAAGCTGCAGCGCGGCGAGCTGTGCGTCAACGCGCTCGTCAGCAACACGTACCTGCTGTACCTGTTCAACCCGCTGAGCTTCCGGCCGCTCGACTGGACGTACGACGCCGTGCTGCAGGTCGGCGACGCGCAGTACGCGCTGCCAGTGCAGAGGGAAGGCGTGTTCCTCAACACGACGTCGTACGCGCTGCGCGTCTTCCTGTCATACGGCAAGCTGCCTGACAAGCCAACAGCCCCCTCTTCAACCACCGAGAACGACAGCGAAGGCCTGGAGACCAGCGAGGCGGCTTCTACTACCAGCGGCGGAGCACGAGGAGCAGAGAACAGCGAACCGTTGGAGATCCTGTGCAACCCGGAGAGCGAGATGTTCGCGTTCCACTTGACGGCGACGAACCGCGTGACGAGGCAGACGCGCGTGGTGGCGTCCAAGGCCTCGTGTCTGTCGCTGCTGCCGTCCGTGACCAAGCCAGCGGCCGACAAGGCACAACCAGATGATGAAGAGCTCGAACTGATGGAAGAAGACCCGAACGACGACGAGGTGTCGTCCGTTGCGAGCGAGGTGTCCGAGGCCGGAGACAGCGGAGCACTCGAGCGACACGTGCACCTGCCGTTCGACGCTATGATCTGCTACTGCTTCTCGCCGGCGCTGCGTCTGCAGTACGTCGAGTTCGCCATCGGCTTCGAGCCGCTCATGGACCTGCTCGGCGTCTCGGCCTTCCTGCCGGCGCCAGCGGCCTCCGCGCGGTGACTCCGGCCTGTCATTTCAACTCAAGGTGAACCTCTAACCGATTACTGTGTTGGTGCTGTGACTGACTGGTACTCACTCACAACTTGGCGTACTTGTGAGCAGGGAAGCACCTGACCAGCCAGCGCCGCCAGAGGATCAGCAGCACACGACATTATATTTAAGACTCCACGCTCCATGTCCACAGTCTCCAGTCTCCAGTCGCCACTCACATGTGCTTCTTTGGGGTCGTGCGACGGCGGCGGATGGCTCGGGCGGCCATGGCGATCACATACACGGTCGCTACAACCACAAGCAGCGTTCCCGCGACCACCAGCGCCTTGTTCTTCTTGTAGAAGCGCATGGCCTTGCGGACAAACACTGGCGGCGGGTAGTACGGCTCTCGCGGCGGCGTGCGCTCCGGGTGGCACGTGTCGTACTCGACCAGCACTCCTTTGTAGACGTTGACGCCTCGGTAGTAGACGCAGACGTCGTCTCCGCCATCATCCGTGATGTCGAGCACTCCATACTGCCCCGAGCCAGGGAAGGCGCCGTGGCTGTACGGCCCGCCCTTGACGGACCCTGGCCGCCCCAACGCCGCCGCGTGCAGTGTCGTGAGGTTCCCTGGGCTGTGGCTGCCGTCATCCGCCGCCAACATGTGTGCGTCACCTGCTAACACGACGATGGGCACCCACCGGTTGAGCGCGTGCGCCTTCATGTAGTTGACGAGCTCTCGCTGCTCCGACTTGAAGTGGCCCCACTTGCGCTCGTCGTCGTTCCACGGCATGGTACTGCACCACAAGATGAGCTTGACGGCCGGGTCCTGCGTCGCGCGGATAAGCTCCTCCTTGAACCAGCGCTTCTGTTTGGGGCCGAGCACCGTCTTGGACGCCACGTCGGGTGCCAAGTTGGGCGTCCGCGCCGACCGCAAGTCGGTCAGGAGGACCCGCACGCGACCGATGGAGAAGGCTTGATGCACTGGACCTAGAGGCTCAGCGGTGACCAGCGGGTAGTGCGGGACGAACTCGTGGTAGGCGCGGACGGCGGCGTCTCTGCCTGGCGCCGTCTTGTCGCTGTTGTCCGGCCCGTAGTCGTGGTCGTCCCACATGTAGGCGAAGGGCAGCTGCATCTCGAGCATGGCGCGGCCTGCAGGGGACGAAAAGAGCGAGTGGTAGGCGCCGCGGAAGGCGTCGACGTCGTCTACTGCTAGGTTGTGGTAGTGTAGGTCGCCCATGTGCAGGAAGAGCAGCGTGTCGGGCTGGTGGGCGATCATGTGGTTGAAGACTTGCGGGTCCGACTGCTCGTCCGCGCACGAGGAGAACGTCATGCGGAAGCTGAAGGGCTCGCCTTCAGGCGCTGGAGTGCGGAAGGATCCACGTCGAGCGACGTCTCCGGTCCGTAGCGCTGTCAGCTCGTAGGTGTATGTGCGTCGGGCGTGCGGGAGGTCGTGTAACTCGCAGATCATGACGTTGGTGGCGTCGGCTGTGGAGGGATCTTCACGGCCAGGGACAGGGGTGGGCGGTACGGGGCGGCAGGAGGCGAGCGCGGAGTGCGGACGCTCGCCTTCGAACAGTTGAGGGAACGCGTAGAGCACGAGGTCGCCCTCGGCGAGGCATGAGTGGCCTGGTTGCAGCCCGAGCTTGAAGGTGATGGAGTGCGAGGTCAAAGCGCCACCCCAGAGCCACAGCACGTCGTCCGCGCGGCAGCCATGGGTCGCAGAGGAGGCCGAGGTGACGGAGAGGAGGGTTACGAGAGCGAGAAGCAGCTGCGCGGAGGCGGAGCGCAGCTGGAAGTCGCGGCGGTCGGGAGGTATTAGCGACCGCATGAGGGTCCCAGCGATCTTCTTGGTCAAGTGTTGGTGGTGTGTGGTGTGGAACACATCAAAGCTCGAGGATGGGGTACGGTTACTTCGTGTTTCGTCAGTCGCGAGGTTACGATTACGCGGTTTGGAAGAGCTGCGACAGCGCGCGGTGAACCTTCAACACACGAAATAAGAGCACGTCAGGTTGAAGTGCCTGGTGGGGTTCCGTCCGCAACGGACCGACGGACACGCACGATGCGGAGTTCTGGGTCAGCGACGCACTGGTCGAGCTGGTAATGGAAGCGGAAGACGTGCGCCAGCGCCTCGTCCATGGCTCCTAGGCGGCGGCGCAGGCAGCTGAACTGTGGGTGATCAAGGTGAGTTGGCGGCGTTCGTGATCAGAGCACCCACGTTGTTCCACTCACCGTGCGGCTGGCGGCACTCACTTGCTCGCCGCTGACCCCCTTCTTCCCGTCTGACAAGGCGTCTTGCAGCTGAATGAACTGGGGCAGGTGACGTTTGTGTGTTGTCCAATGCTCCTGAAGTCGATAGGTTTGCCTAGTACCTGTCGCTGAGCGCTGTGGGTGGCGTACTGAAGGGCCTCGCGCTCCTCCAGCGTTCGCTGTAGCCGCAACAAGCATCCACGATCAGTCACTTGCCGCCCAATGACTAACTCAGCGAGTCAAGATACCTGGAAATACTCAAGCTGGTGCAGCTTAGACTGCGTGATTGGCGCCACACGCTCGTCCAACGTCGCCTGTGCACTCCAAACATCGTGAACACCATTTGCCATCACGAACAGCAGCACGAACCCAGACACACGTACCGCCACGTCACTCAGCACCGACTCGTACGACGCGAACGCAGCGCTTGACAGCGTATTGTCGAGTCCATGCTCGCGCTGCGCCGCGTCTTGGGCGATCCGGTCGAGGTCTTCGCCGTGAATGCGTAGCTGGGCGACCGCTTGTTTGAGCCCCTCGCGACTCTTGTCCAGTGCCTGCACGTGCTCGAGCAGGCCCGTGAACCCTCTCTTGAGGCGGCGGTACTCGAACTCGTCGGCGTCCACTGGCGCTCGCTTCATCCGCTTCGGACGGGTCTCCTCCTGCTGCGCGCTCTTCCCTCTGAACGTCCGGCGCAAGATCGCCACGAGAGCGGTCCGGACGCGCTTCGATTGGCGAGTCGGCACTCCAGACGGAGTCACGGCGCCGGCACTTTCGCCACTCCCTCGCTCCTCGCGGTCAAACTGCTGCATGGCGGCGGTCACGTGGTCGCTCGCCTGTTCCAGCAGGTCTTCAATACCCGACGCCGTGCGTCGCAGCAGCACCACGTTGGTAGGGAGGTCGTACGGCGCAGCCATCGTCCACGTCGTCTTCTTCTTCCTCCTTTCTCTTCCACTCGCTCTGCTTTTTTCGACTGTGAACTCACCACGACGACGTGGCTTCTTCTGCCTGGCTCGTCTTCTTATTCGCGTCTTGTTTCCCCACGTCTTAGTTGCTGGAGCAGAAGCGCTCGAGGAAGGTGAAGCGTGTAGCCACTTGCTCTCTCGGTAGTCGCAATTGTCTGGCCAGCGCATCAACCTTTTGTGCCACGGACACTCGGTGGAACGCGGACGATGAGGGCGATTGGCAAGCGGTGGTGGCCAAAAGCGTCTCGGCGTGGGCCTGGCACCAGCTCTCGACCTTGGTCGCGATAGTCTCCATCTCCTCGCGCTTCTTGTCCGCGTTCGAGTTGGTGGGGTCACCGAGTCCCGGGAAGAGCGCGGCCGAGCTGCTATCGCGCGGCGAGCGGTAGTTGGCGGTGATGAATGGGTGGCGAAGCAGTCGCGAGGCGGACGGACGAGCCAGCGGGTTCTTCTGCAAGCACTGGTCGATGAAGTCGCAGAGCTCGGGCGAGAAGTGCGTCCCAAAGTCCTGTAGCCGCGGCGACGGCTTCTCCTGGACGGCGTGCACTACGCCCCAGTAGCCGTCCTGCGTTGGGACAGGCAGCCGACCGACCGCGTACGCCATGACGGCGAGTCCGAACGACCAAATGTCCGACGGGTACGAGTACATGCCACCGCTTATGCGCTCCGGAGCCATGTACCTGTTGGACAAAGGTCCACACACAACAACCTGTCGTGAGATACTGACCGACCCGCGTGTCATGGCCCAAGAGAACCAATCGTACAGGAGCGTGCCGGTGAACGTCGTGGCCTTGGCGAGCGTGCTTTCCAGGTCGCGAGAGATACCAAAGTCGGAGATCTAACGTTCCCCAAACAGACAGCACCGCGTCAGACCTCACGGCTCAAAGAGTTGAATGCAACAGGGTATAGACTCACCTTGACCTGCCCGGCGTGGTTGATGAGCATGTTGCTGAGCTTGATGTCTCGGTGCAGCTGGTGGTGTTCGTGGAGGAACGCCAGGCCTCGAAGAACGCAATGCGCCAGGTTAGCCAACGCGCGCTCCGACACTTGCGCGCCATCAGCCGCGCGCATGCAGTCCTCCATGGACCCCCCGTCCATGTACTCGAGCACAATCGACACGGACCCCGCCTCCGGGTTGGTGAACGCGTCGTAGAAGACGACCAGGTCTCCGCATGCAGCCTCGGCTACGCTGTCCGCCTCGGCGATCGGGACGAAGTTGACGTACAGCGACTTGAGCTCGCGCACCATTTGGTGGCGCTTCTTCTGGTCGAACACGCGGATCATCTTGACGGCCACGAGCTTGAACGTCGGCAGGTACAGCGCCTTGTACACCTTCCCGCCGGCGCCGTGTCCGAGCTCGTTGAGGATCAGCAAGTAGTCGCGTGTGCCCACCGACGTCGACGATGGCGGAGAAGACAAGTTGCCAGAGGAGGAAGAGGCTGACAGAGGAGCTGCTGATGCTTGAGGTGGTGACGCCGCTTCCTTTCGGATGGCGTGGTAGCGTGTGGCGAATGGCACGTTCGCGATGCCATTGGTCTGCAACACAGAGAGGGACCGCATACACCAGTCAGTTGCCGTCAACAACAAGGCAACGAGACCGACTACGTACGTTGATCTCGAACCCTTGTGTTTGCAGCCGGCCAGTGGCTGAGAAGTCGAACGAGGCGCCAAGCGCGATCTCCTCGCGTTTGACTTGGCCCATGTCGAGGTCGAGCGCACCGAGGCCCACGAGCTGCCGCTTGGACACAGAGGGGCTGCCACTTCCTCCTGTTAGAGGTGTAGCTGACGCAGTTGTAGAGCTTGAAGGCGGTGCAGGTACTTCCACGTCGATCTTGAGCGCGCCAGCGCCGAGGAACAGGCTGCGGCTGCGTTTCTCCGTTCCAACGCCGCTGCCTGAGACCCGAGGTGACGACGTCGACGCATCAGTTCCTGCTGCAGACCCTGGGAACGCCGATCGCCGGCGCAGCACTCGGCCGCGAGCGTCGTCTCCTGTTTGTCCGTGAGCTAGTCGCGCTCGCAGCGCCGCGACTGGTGAGAAGCTGGTCGCCTCGGCGCTAGCAGCAGCAGTAGACAAACGCGGGGACACGTCTACGCGCAGGTTGAGGCCCATCCGGTGGACCGAAGGCGATGCAGGGGCGGCAGCGGTCGCCTCTTCAGCCTCCCGGAGCTTCTGCGCCTCGCGCTGCAGCTTCTTTTTGTGGCCTCGGGATGCAGCGCAGACTGCAGCCTCAATGAACGCGTCGACGCGCGCTGACGACAGCAGTGCAGGTCCTTCCAGGCCGAGCGCCAGTGCGTCGTCCGCGAACACGTCGAGGTCGTTGGCGCGCAGCCAGTCGGAGACCTGCGATGCTCCCCACCCCGCCGCCGAGCCTGCTGCTCCTGCTGTGCGTCGGCTAGACGCGCTAGGCGACGCCAGGGACGCGGAGGAAGAAGCTGGAGACGCTACAGACACGTCGGTCGTGAAGACAGCCGCGTGAAGTCGCGCGCGTTGGTGGAAGACGAGCTTGCCCTTGCGGTGGCGGCGCGCGTCGCATGGCGCGCAATACGCGAGTCCACAGTCGCCGCACTCGAAGCGCGCGCGCCGGTCCTCGCACTCGTCACATACAGGCGCAGTGGCGGTGCTGTCTTGACCGCCGTCGTCTTGGCCTTCCATGACGGCGAGAAAGGGACGCGATGGTGACGGGTCGCGTTGGGCATGAGCAGGAGACGGGGAGGCGGAGGCGGCGACCAGCGCGCGCGGCTTGTCGAGCCCGACGACCGACCCGTAGAGGCATGAGTCGCCGCCGTCGCGGCCGCGGCGCTCGCGGACGGAGACCGGCAGCACTGGCGCGTCCATCGCTTGCGGTGGGGATAGTGCTGAGTGGGGATAGACTGGCGGAATGTATGGGCAGCGCGGAAGATCCAATTTTGGAGCCAGGTTCAACTTGCAGCACTTTAATATTAATTCGCACTGAATATTTTCTTATACAATTGTGTTATGCATTTGTTCGGCAAATTTTAGCATGTTTTTCAGTTGTGTTGCGATTCATAAAGGTTATCACTATAGCAGGCAGCACAACACGGTGGTCGACACACTTCATTCGCTGGAAGCTCGTCACGAGAAGATACCTTTTCACTCTTTCATTATAATAATTGTAACAGGTGAAAACGTTATCAAAGTAAATTAAATCAGAATGTTCATGTATTCATATACACCATACATGGATTCCTACAGGTTTTGATGTCGATGGGTTCACTTTTCTGTCCAACAAGATGTGCGGTGATGGCATTCCCATTCCTCGACTTGCCCGCGTTCCCGCTGACCGACGACGGACGGACGGCCATGGCGACATGCTGCAAGCTCGTGGCGGGGCTCGTGGTGCCCGTGCTGGGCCTGTCGATCGCCGAGGCGCTGATCGAGGTGGCCAAGCTGTGCGCGGACATCAAGGAGCGCAACAACCGGTGCCGCCAGGTGCTCGTGCAGATGGAGCAGATGCGCGCCGAGCTCGAGGGAGACGTGGACGAGCGCGCGCTGGCCGAGAGTAAGGTGCCCGAGATGTTCGTGGCCACCATCGACGACTTCGTGGGCTTTGCGCGCGACCACTGCGCCAAGACCCCGCTGCGCCAGTGGCTGCGCAGCGCCATCACCAGCAAGCTCGCCGACAAGATGCGCGAGTTCGAGGACGAGCTGAGCTTCCAACTGCGGCTGCTGCAGGTCAAGCACATCATCAAGACCGAGGCGTACCAGTCACGGATGGAGGCGCGTAGCTCGGTTATCGAGGGTAAGGTGGACGCGCTGATGCAGCTTATGCAGGGGCCGCAGGGTGGCGCGAGAGGTGACGCCGTCGAGAATGAGACCAGTCACGGGTCCATGATGCGGTACGTGTCGTCCAAGCGCCTCGTGGACGAGGAGGCGCAGGCGTCGGACGTGGTCGAGTCGCTCGCCATCATGCAGCACGAGATCAGGTACAACGGGTCTCGTCACTCGCGCGGCGAGATGGCGGTGCTCGAGAAGGCGTACAAGGAGGTCAAGGGCTCGATCAAGGCGGACGTGCCCGATATCCCGCGCTGGTTCATCTCGAGCGACGACGTCGAGTTCAACAAGGATGACCCGTTCGCTCGCGGCGCCTACGGCTCGGCGCACCGCGGCACGTGGAAGAAGGCGCGCGTGGTGGTCAAGCGGCTGCTGGGCGACTCGGCGGAGGCGCGCAGGACCTTCTTCAAGGAGGTCGAGGTCTGGAAGCGTCTGGACCACCCGCACGTGGTAAAGCTCTACGGCGCGTGCCACGTGACGCGCCCGGCCTTCTTCGTGGCCGAGGACTGCGTCAACAGCAACCTGAACGACTACCTGGCCCGGGACCGATCCGACTTGTGGCGCCTGCTGTTCGAGGCCGCCGTGGGGCTCTTGTACATCCACGGCCAGCACGTCGTGCACGGAGACCTCAAGTGCAGCGACATCCTCGTGGGTGCCGACGGACTGGCCAAAATCAGCGACTTTGGCTTCGCCTTCATCCGGACCGAGTCCAAGAAGCTCAGCAACAAGTCGGAGACCCAGGAGATCTGCTGGAAGGCGCCCGAGAACCTCGGCTTCGACCCGAGCGGCGTGTACGACTCGCAAGTTGAGGCGACGGACCGCCAGCCGGTTCACCAGTACACCAATCCGCGGTTCGCGTCCGACGTCTACTCGTTCGGCATGTGCATCCTCGAGGCGTTCACCGGCGAGCTGCCGTTCGGCATGATGGGGTCCGACGAGATCCTAAAAAAACTCGAGAGCGCCGAGACGTCGCTGCCCGCCCGGCCCGACAGCATGGTTGACGACGTCTGGGAGTTCCTCACGTCGCTGCTCGCGTTCGACTGGCGCGAGCGGCCGGGCATGCCCTCGGTCGTGGACCAGCTCAAGCGCTTCGCCGACGCCGAGGCCCTGGAGAACGCGGCCGACCACACGTGCAGCATGTGCAAGGCCACGGCCACATTCCCGTACGCCTTCTGCGCGCAGTGCGGCTTCCGCGTCGGCCTTGGACTCCCAGCTGCAGCATAGCCACCGAGCCAGGGTCTCTTGTCGAGCAGTCACCTCAGCAGCAACGCTGCAGATCCGACGAGCACACGGAAGTGGCCGCCGCTCGCTCGTTACTCAATGCATTCTTGCCGTCAACTGTAGTCGTGTTGATGCTCAACTGCAACGTCTCTGCATCCACGCAGCACCGATCGCGCCACAGCTTTACTCTTCCCGAGTTGACAAGCAAGAAACGGGCCGACTTGAACATGTACAGCATCCACTGTTGATGCCGCCGAACTGCCCATGCCCATGTGTCCGTGAGTGCCCCACGCCGTCGCTGGATAGATGGCTCAACGTCCAGTCGAGTACATTCACGCTGCTCTCTCTCTCTCACTTCGCTTCCTCACTCTCCAATCTACCAGACAACCAACGTACACGTCCGGTCTCCACCATGAAGCTCGCCAGTCTGCTCCTCTTCTCCACCCTCGCCACGTCCATCCACTACGGCGCTGTCAACGCGGACCTCTCCTGCGGAGACGCCACGCCGGTCGAGCCGCCCGCCTCGGGCTCGACCACCAGCTCGAGTTCGAGCTCTGGCTCAAGCTCAGCCCCCGACAGCGCCACGCTGCCGATCTTCTACTTCCACGGGTCGAACGGCAACGCGGCCAACAGCGCCAACTTCCGCGCCAACCTGACGGCGGAGGGCCGCACGTTCGTGACGCTCGACTTCTGCTCGGACGCCTGCAGCACATCCACGGGTCTCGCCACTCAGGCTCAACTAGGACTAGCCCAAGTGCGCGAGGTGATCGCCAACGACTCGGCGCTGTTTGAAGACGGCTACATCTTCATGGCGCACTCGCAGGGCGGGTCGGTGGCCAAGTTCGTCATCCAGGAGATGGACGAGCACAAGGTCAAGACGTTCGTGAGCCTGGCCGCGAGCGCCAACGGCCGCTTCTACGGCCCGCAGACCGGCGACGACGTGGCACTCGACGTCTTCATGAGCTTCTTCGCGTCCCAAGTGCCCACGGACGTGCTCAACGTGTCGACGTACGCGGTGAACGAGAGCACATGGCGTGGCGAGTTCCAGCGCGACCTGCTGCAGGCTGTGCTGGCGTACCCAGAGCTCCAGGCGACCATCCCGCTGTTCAACCAGCTGCGCTCGCCGTACGAGGCGCCGTGGCTAGAGGTCAACCCGGTCTTCCCAGTCTACAACAACCTGCTGGACTGCTCGACACTGGACGATGCCATTGTGGACGAGTGCCAGGCCAACCAGACGCGGTACAAGGACAACTTCATGCGCGTCGAGAGCGTCCACTTGTTCGCGTCGCCCAACGATTCAGTGCAGGCGCCGTACCAGACCGGGTTGTACGGCGCCTACTCGACTGTCGACAGCTTTGAGGCCATCGCGGACGAGTTCGAGAGCCTGCACGTGCTCGACATGACCGAGACGAGGGAGTTCTTGGAGGACTCGTACGGGCTCCAGAGTATGCACAAGAACGGCCAGATCCACCGCCACCTCGTGCCGGGTGTCTCGCACAACTGCTGGAACGCCGACGCCACCGCCTTTGGCTTCACGTGCGAGTGGCAGCCGCTCTACGACGAGTACATCTACCCGCTACTCTAACCGGAGAGGTACGGGAGGAGGAGGTTGACCCGGTTGAACCTCTCAAATGGAATATACCCATGATCAGGCATGTTTGCCTCATCAGCAGTTAAATCAGTGCAGTATTATCTTCTTGTAGACCATCCAGATTCAAGCACTAATTTAATCATTTTGTATATAATTCAGTACTTGACTGCTCAATCTACTGATTCAGCAGGGTTCAACTTTGCCACAAAGACCTGAACGACCCAATGACGAGCTCAATCCCCACGGTTGACATCACCTTCTTCCTCCTGCTGTTGCAAGCTGCTGCTCGCCACTGCCTGCCATGGTCTCCCACGGGCGTCCGCTAGGCGAGGACGCCTCGCTCTCCGCGCCGCCAGCCGACTCGCCCGCGCCTCTGCTCCCTCTCCTCGCCGTCCTGCTCGCGTTTCTCCTCGCCTCGTTCCTCCTCGCCAACCTCATCGCCTGGGCTCTCCAAGTGCACCGCGCACGCCGCATCGCGCGCAAGACGCAGCAACTCGCGCAGATCGCGCCGGGGTCAACTGCAGCCGCCACCGGCGCAGACGATGACGCGCCGGCGAATGTGCCCGTGACGATCCTCACGGGATTCTTGGGGGCAGGCAAGACGACGCTGCTCAACCGCATCCTGCTGGACCCGGACGTGCCGTTCAAGGTCATGGTGCTCGAGAACGAGGTCGGCGCCATCAGCATCGACCACTCGCTGCTCCAGCGGCGGCCTGGGCCGTCCGGAACACCCCAGGAAGGCGACGAAGGAGAGGACGATGACGGCATCTACGTGCTCCAGAACGGATGCATGTGCTGCCTCTCGCGCGGGACACGCAGCGGCACGGAACTCGAGCGGATCGTCGACTACCTGCTGCGTGTGGCCAAAGAGAAGGGCTTCGACTACTTGGTGGTTGAAACCACGGGGTTAGCAGACCCTGGACCTATCATCGAGACCTTCCTGCGTCTACGAGCGTCGCGCTTCCGGCTGGACTCGATCGTCGCCATGGTCGATGCACACGCGAGCCAGCGGTACTGGAGCGTTGCGGACCGAAACTACAAGTTCCCGATCGAGCTGCAACGCCAGCTATTGTACGCGGACATTGTGGCGTTCAACAAGGTGGACTTGGCCTCGGAGGAGGAGATCTTGAGGCTCGAACAGCAAGTCACCGCCATGAACGAGGAAGCGACCTTGTACCGGTGCGAGAAGGCGGACCTGGACCTCACGCAGATCATCGACGTCAACACGTTCGACGCCGTCAAGTTCCGGCAAGCGGCCGGCAGCGAATGCGACGACCACAACGGCCAGGAAGAGCTCAAGGAGGAGCACATCCTGGCGAGAGGATCGCACACGGACAACGTGACGACGGTGCACTTTGAGGTCGACGCGGCCGTGGACATTGCCGTCTTCGGCGAGTGGCTCACGGCCGTCGTGAACCGGTACAGCAAGGCGGACGTGCTGCGCATCAAGGGGATCCTGGCGGTCGACGGCGAAGACACCAAGTGCATCGTCCAGTGTGTGCTCGATACGTACACGATCGCTCCGTCCGAAGCCCAGTGGGCTCCGAACGAGCGCCGAGCATCCAAGTTGGTGCTGATCGGCGAGCGTCTGGACCGCAAGGAGTTGGAGGCCGGTTTCCAGCGATGCCTCGTGAGTGAGAGCGGCGAAGTGGACGACAACGAGACGAAGAAGGAGCGCTGAGAGCGCGTGGTCGCTCTATTTGGATATTGCGAACGACTTTGAGTGCTTTGGGGTCGCGTGGAGGGCTCGGCTAGTCGAGCGAGAGCTCATTTCTTGTAGGTCTCAGTTGGATTGGTATCACCGCGGCTTTGAAAGCCTTCAGCCTGCGCTTGGTGGTGATTGCCGGTTGTCGCGGGCCCTCTGGCGGCCGCAGTGGTGTCGATGTGGCATGTTTGGTTCGCCTGTGGCGAGGCTGAAAGGAGCCGCCGCGATGGCGTGGAGACATCCGAGGAGCATCGGGAAGACGAGCGGGTCTGCGGTCCACGTCAACTCGGCCTCAAGGGAGGGAGGGATGTGGCTGTCGTGGTGGTGAGCTTCGTTCCTCGATGTGTTGTGCAGTGGGAAGTCGTCGAGGACTGCCTGGCACCTTCACGGCTCGAGGAACAAGTCGTAGAGGCACTCGATGTCTTCCTGCTCGAGCGACACGGGGTGTCGGAACGGCTCGAACTCTGGCACTGTGGCGGACACCGCGCCTGCCTCAGCAGTCACAGAAGGCACCGGGTGCGCGTCAATAGTCGTCGTCATCGCGGCTGCCCTGCTGGCCTGGACAACAGCATCAAGCGCGGCGCTGGAGGCTCCGAACGGGTTGGCGCCGACGCTGTTGGATCGCAGTAACCCCGGTGCTACGGCCTGGTTGACTGCGTAATGCACCGCGAGCACGTTCTGCGTACCGCTAGCGATAGGCGCGGCCACTCTTGGCGTCGCTCCGACCAGAAGACCGGTCTGGAGAGCAACAGCTCCGCCTGAGGCAGCCAAAGCGGCAGCCTGCTCTCGCTGCGCCTGCAGACTCTTGAGCCGCGACTGGATGCGCTTCTGCTTGAGCCGCTGCTCGAGCCGGCGCTGGTACTGGTTGGCCGAGTCGCGGTGCGCCTCGCAGAACTTGTGCAGCTGGCCGTTGTTCTTGACGGCGCGCGCGTTGAAGCAGCGCTTGTTGGGGTACCGACACGCGTCCGGCGGGTGGTCGGCCGCTACTGCCGCTCGTCTCGCAGCAGCCGCCGACCTCGCGCTGCTGTTGCTACTAGCTCCACTGGCTGCTGCTGGAGTGGACGCGGTCGACTCGGAGCTGGCGGCGCTGCCTGCACTGGAAGACCTGCGCCGCTGCTGTTGCTGGTCTTGCTCTTGCTGTTCTTGTTCGGCCGCGCGCTGTTCCATGATCGAGGGGGTCGCGCGCGCCACGTCGAGGCCGAGGACGGCTCTGGTCATGCTGCGTGCGTCGAGGCGATGCTGTTCAGCAGTCCGCCATGGACGCGGAGAGAGGACCCGGCGCGAAGACTGGGGCGACTGATTGATGTGCTGCTGTCGTTGTGGTTGCTGCTCGCGCCGTCTTGGCATTGCGAGGCGACGTGGCGCTCAGGAGCCCTACGGACGGGGAGCGAGCGCAGAGGCTCGCTCTGAAGGCCCAGCTGGGGGCTTGGCGGGCCCCGAGCGGCGCTGCAGCCCCACTAATTGTGGACACGACCGGCGCGGGCGCGAGAAGCGGCGCGCGCATCGCATGGGATAGCGACGGAGCCGCGCGCTGCTGCCGGTCGGTCGTTCCGCCCCGCGTGGTGGACATGATGCGCGAGTTGCGCTGCTCGAAGGGCGGAATGCACTATAGTGAATTACATTTTGCGGCTTTAAAAATATCACGAAATGAAACTATTCACCTTATTGATAATAATTCCGAGTGAAAGGACATCTGCACTGAAGATGTCTCGTACTTTGCAATTTATTGTTTTCCAATTGTAGAATGGATACTGGTAAATAATTGAAATCGGGTGTGAATTGAATAGTGGACAGCACCGTACAACTGAAGTCAACGGAAAGCGGCGCCAGGTGGTGTGGTCCCACCTCAGTCAGTCGGCTCCTCCCGATCACACGATCAGCGCGTCCGCCTCCGCTTGGTCCATGCTGTAACGGCGGCCTCTGCGTCGTTGGACATCACTCTCTGGCTCGCTGCATTGTATCTCGCTCGCTTGGCTCCTGGTCGTCTGCAACCAGGATCGAAGTCGCACCGCATCGACCACTTGATGGCCAGGCCATCACCCTCCATGGCATACAAACTCCAAGATAAAAGGGTTCAGCACGGTATCCGGATCGAGTCTGACGTGAAACGATCACGACTCTAGTGTGCTGTCGAACGTGGCGTGATCACGTCCGACCAGCCAGGAATGAGCTGCTCAGTGTTCAACGTACAAAAGTCTTGATCGAGTCACAGCAAGCATGTTGCCGTCGGTGTTACACCACCTCCAGTCACCTCCAGTCGGCTGCACTGTTGTCCTTGGGCTCTCCTCACCGTGAGGCACTCCGTGAGGTGGGACCACCGAGCCACTACAAGGCGTAGAGCGCCGGGCGTGAGACTCACCGAGTGTTGCAGCCTGCCATGCGAGGCACAGAATCGGTCGACTGGGCAGAGAGGCGGTGGTCGAAGGCAGGCACCACCGGCTTGGCGCGTCAGCTTTGATCCGCGCAATACCTATATTGATCCCCAGGCCGCCGAGGCAGTCGCCTCTGGCGGCCGCCACTCTGCTCTGTCGCTAACCGGTGGCGCTTACCCGGGCCTTTACGGCTCGGGCAGCGCGCACCGACACGTTGGACATTCCATCTTGACCTGCATCCATCCCTGGAGGCACTCGCGGTGGAAGATGTGGTCGCACGGCGCGATCATGTAGTCGCGCGCGTCCACGTCCAGCTCCATCATGCAGATGACGCAGTCGATCGAGCTGTCCTCGTCGTCGCACGCGCTGCCAGTGCCTCCGCCGCCGCTGCTGCTGCCGATGCCGTTGCGCAGCAGCGATCGCTCCTGCAGGTTGATGCGCCGCTCGTAGTTGTACTTGACCGGCAGGAAGCGCGCCGGCACGAAGAAGCGCGGACCGAACCGCTGCTGCAGCGTCAGCATGCCAACTTGCAGCGCCATCCACGCCGAAAGCGCGTAGCAAAAGTGTGCATCCGTCTTGCTCTCGTACTGCGAAGGTTACCAGATGAGTCGTGAGTCCATCAGCGCCATTAAAAGATCCAAAGCGGGCGTCGCGTACCATAGGGAACGCCGTGAGAAAGTTGCTCGGGCAGCCGTAGATGTACAGCGGGAGGAACATCCGCAGCGCGCTGATGCCGTAGAGGTACCCCAGGTCGAACGGATTCCGGACCTCACTGCGCGTCAACGACACAAACAAGTTAGCACGGCAACCCAGTGGACGGACCGCTTCTCGGTGCGTTGACTGCTTACCGGTGGACGTTGTGGATGATCTGTGGCAGCCAAAATGAGTAGCATATGAAGACGAGCACCGGCAAGTGGTTCTGTTCGGGATCAATGGCACGATATATCGAGTCAACACCACGGCCACAAGCGACCAAGAGAGACAACAGACGTACCGAGAAGTTGTAGAATAGGCAGAGTCCGGCCAGCAGCGACAGGTAGAACCGCGAGTAGAGCGTCGTGAGCTCGCGGCGCAGCGACAGCCAGCCGTCCGCAAAGCCCTGCGGCCGCCGTGCCTTCCAGATGATGAGCAGGTATCGCATCTCGAAGACCGAGAAGATGATGAGCTTGACGAACGCGACTGACGCGAACGCCGCAAACACATTCTGTCCAATGGCCACACCCACGTCAGTCTCCAGTCCAATACACTGGCCAAGTCACAAGCCACACACGACTTACCTGGGCGACGATTCCGATCGTCAAGTGTCCAAGACACAGGTACGAGTCGACGATGGCTTGCTGACCGATGGTAAGCAGCGAGACCTTGGCGGCCGTCGCCTGTGTGCTCGAGATCTGCAGCTGCCGCAGCAGGAAGTAGATCTCGCCCATGGCGATGAACGTCATGATGACCGCGTACCGGGACGCCTTGGCGAAGAACATGTTGAGGTTCTCCTCCTGGAACGACGCGTCGATCGTCAGGTACAGCCCGCAGTTGACGCTCGCCAGCGTACCTGAGAGCTTCATGTGCCGCATACTCCGCTCCAGTACATCGGCCGCGTCTTCGTCCTCGTCTTCCGCTCCACTAACCGCCGTGCTGTTGACGAGGGACATCTCGACGATGCTCACGCACTGGTCGCTGAACGAGTCGCTGCTGCGGAACCGGGAGACGTATGAGTACCGCGGCGGCGATACATCGATCGAGTCGTAGTCGCCCATGTTGTCGACCACCGGGACGCCGTCCAGAACCCCGAGGTTGAGCAGTTCACCTCGAGAAGTGATCGGCTGCTTGTGAAGCCTCGGTCCGTTCTCGTCCAGCTCCTCGTCCAGCTCCTCGTCCATGTCACTGGCAGCAGCCTTGGTCTTCTCCTTGACACTAACTCTTGTAGCGGCCGTGACGTTCGAGGCCGACGCTGACTTGGTCTTGCGGTACAGCAGCTGGACGCTCGAGTCTGGGCTGTTGCCGAACAGCGTGAGCTTGCCCATCTTGCGCAGGAAGACGCCTTGTACCGGCAGGATAGTGGCAGCTAGCGACGCCTGCTCCTCGTAGATGACGAGCTGGCCAGTCACGTAGGCCACCTCCTTCTTGAGCTCCTTGGATGCGGGCGGCTTCATCTTGAGGAACAGCCACGTGTGCCCCGCTTCAACCGGCTGAGTGTACTGCTGCAGCTGGATCTCTCGGTCTACCTTTAAGTACGGACTGGGCTCTCCGCCATACAGAGTAAGTACGAATCCTCATAGAGAGACGAAGAAACTAAGATCACCCACATGATATCGGTGTACACTGGCTTGTGCGCGTCATACTGCTCGGCCGATAGTGACTCCCACGTACCTAAGCGGAGCATAATCCAACAGCGAATAAGAACCCCCGGGCGTAACCACTGTGGTGCACTTTCTCGGGAGACAGGCAATGAGGCAAACGTACCCGAGTAAATGCCCGTCACGTTGAGTGGCGGACCGGTCTGGCGGTACCCCGGCTGGCGCTTCAGCACGTCCTCTAGGGCGTGAGCCTTGGCCGCGCGGTCCGAGTCGTTGAGCGCGTCGTGCGGGACGCTGTAGCGGCCGCGGCCCGTCGTGTCGACGCGCGTGTGCGTCTGTCGCGAGTCGCCGGCGCGGTTGTCGAAGAAGAGCACCATGAAGCAGAGGAAGATGGCCATGCTTAGCAGCTGCATGCGCTGCCGCTGGAACTGCTGCTGCCGCCAGTCGTTCTCCAGCGCGCCCAGGTTGATGGCCTGCAGCTCGCCGGCCGCGCCAGGCGCCGCCCCGTTCACGTTCCCGATCCCGTTATTGGCGGCTTGTCCGGCTGCGTTGTTGCCGCCGGCGTCGCCGTTGCGCGGCGAGTTAGCGCGCACGATCATCAGCACGCGGGGGTCTCCGTCCATGGCGGCGCTCGGCTTGGAGAGGCGGTGGAGCCGACGACGTCGCCCTCCAAGGTGTCGCCTCGCCGAGTCCTCCGAGGGCCTCGCTTCCTGTTGTTAGAAAAGCCTCAGGCAAAATGCGAGATGTTGGATTCTCCATGAGGCGATGGAGGTTGCGCGAAGGTTGCACGAAAAAGTTCCCTTCTTTCCACCCTTTGGGGTAAAGTTGCGTGTGACAGCACCTGACATCTTGAGTTGCGGACGCGGAACGTTACTCTGCCGCATGCATTCTTAGCTTCGTTGACCTTCACTTCAACGTCAATGAGTGCCATCCATGTCCGACAAGAAGATCACGGCAAGGGCTGTGCATTTCGCATCACTGCAGGCAGCAAGACTCTCCACATCACGCGCTCTCGTGCTCTCCGCACCGAGGCAACCGACTGCCTGGCTTGGGCAATGGCTTCCGCTTTACGCCGCGGAGGCGGACGTGTCCAGCACGTTGGTGGCGGCCATGAACTCGCGCAGCGGCTCGTGCAGCTCATCGTGGAGCGGCAGCTCCTTCATGCGAGCGAGCCAGGCGGCCGTCTTGGGGTACTTCTTGGCGTCGACCAGGCCCATCCACGCGAGCTGCACGTACTCGCAGTAGGCAAAGTAGTCGGCGAGCGTCGGCGCGTCCGACTCGGCCACGAACGGCTTCTTGGCCAGGAACTGCTCCAGCAGCCCGACGACCTTGTCGACGATCTCGCCCGTCGTCTCGAAGAACTTGGTGTCCTCGGGCGTCGCCTGGCCCAGCTTGGTGTGGATGTGCGGCACCAGCACGCGCGGCGTGCTCCAGCGCGCGTTCGTGTGGTGCCAGTGCAGGTACTCGTTCACCTTGGCGCGCTCCTTGGGGTCGCTAGGGTACAGGTCCGTCCAGCCGTGCGTCTCGGCCAGGAAGATGAGGATGGCCGCGCTGTCAGGCGGTCGGGGAGCGAGCGTGAGTCGGTTGTAACTCGTATCAGACGGAATACGGAGGGGACGCACCCCTCGAAGAGCTTGAAGTCGCCGTCCGTGATGACCGGGATCAGCTTGTTCGGGTTGATGGCCACGAACTCCGGGTCCGAGAACACGGGCCCGCCAAAGTCGGCCTGCACGAGCTCGTGGTCCACCTTCTTGGCGCGCAGCACCCACTCGACTGCGTAGGCGGGAGAGGCAAACGATTAGACTCTGGGTTGTTGAGACTCAACTCGAGAGGGATGACGATAGGGGGGCAACGCACCGGAGCGGCTGGGCTGGCTGATGAGGTTCGCGTAAAGCTTGAGCA
>JAADXY010000427.1:0-23362 GCA_023338065.1 Phytopythium montanum
GAATCGCAGCCGTCGACAGCGTCGAGACGATCGTGATTAGCGCCTGCCGGCTGGAATGACGGTGGCGAAGGGACCCGAGCAGCGCCGTTGTCATCGCGCTCCCGCATCATATTCAACGGTGACTAATCGGCCGATTGGCTTTGTGCTGCTCATCGTTCCTTTATTTATGTGGTGTAAGGTACATACCCCCATTCGTTTATCATTGTACCTTGAATCACTTTAATATTTGCCCCTGCACGATCTATCCCGTTGATCTGCATCCATTCCCGCCACCACCGCCAGTGCTTCCTCCCGCCTCCTTCCCTGCATCTCTGCCCACCCGCCTGCCTACCCGACCGAGCGCACGACGACTGAGAGCGCGTGACGAATAACGACAGGATGGCCGAGCCGAGCGACAAGCTGAGCTCGCTGTTCGCCAAGAAGAAGAAGAGCAAGAAGAGCACGACCAAGAACGCGACCGCGATCGTCAAGGAGCTGGCGCAGGCCGAGAGCGCGTCGGCCGCGGCACCCGCCCCGGGGACACAGTCGCCGAGCGCTTCCAAACCTGCCGCGGCGGCGGTCAAGAAGCTGTCGGAGCTGACGCTGGGCGAGAAGCAGGACGCCGAGGAGAAGCAGAGCTTCCAGTGGGCCAAGCAGCCCAAGAAGTACAAGAACACGAGCGGACCCGTACGTTGCTCCCTTGATGCTGCTGTGGGGTCGGCTGTGTACGAACTGACATGCTGCGCTCACTGTGACCGTCGACAGGAGGGCGTGGCGCGCTCGTGGGAGGAGCAGGAGGCGCGCAACCGCACGGCCAAGAAGCTACAGCTCGATAGCGAGCGCGCGTTCCCGACGCTCGGCGCCGACTCGGCCCGGTCTCAACTCAGCAGCATGCAGGCGCCGTCGGCCAAGGCCGTGGCCACCAAGAACGTCTGGAGCTCGCTCGACCACGAGGAGGACTCGGACTGAGCTCTAGCCACCGTTTCCGCCGCCTTGGGACCCAAGTTAACCGCCAAGAACTGTCTTGAGATCGCTAGCTCGCCGCTCACTTCAGCTCATGGCCCGCCAGTCCAGGGAATGCGCAGCCTAGATACGTCGAGTATCCGTCGGGCTTGGCGTTATCTACAGCGTTCCCGTCGCTGTAGATGAGGTCAAAGCCCCCGACGTGGAGGGAGTCGCCTCGCTTTCCCTCGAGGTCGATTACGTCCAGCGTGTCCTGCACCAGCTTGGTCTTGAGCGCGTAGTCGGCGTCCGTGTCCGCGGTAAGCGACGGTGACGCGTTGACCTCGATGAGCCACGGCTTGAGCTCGCAGTCCACCAGCACGTCGTACCCATAGAGCTCGAAGCAGTGGCGGTCGTGGATGATGACGGGTTGCACGGCCAGCAGCGAGCGCGTCATGACGTCCTGGATGTCCCGGAACAGCTTGTCGACGCGCTCGACGCCGTGTTTGCTCGCCAGGAAGAGCTTGAGCGCGCGCAGAGCCCACTTACACCCGAGCTGCTCGTCGTAGTGCTCCGCCGTCTTCTGCACCGCGGCGTTCGTCAAGTGCATGAAGAGGTTATCCATGTCCTTCTTCTCACACGAGTAGCGCGCGTTCGAGAAGCGCGCAAAGCCCGCGCGGTAGACCCAGAAGGAGAGCGGAGAGAAGCTCGTGACGAGCACGTACAGCCGCAGGTCGAACTTCTTGCCACCGACGAGGTACGGCCGCTCGACGTACTTCTGGACAATGTACGTGTCGGAAGTCTTGGCGGCGAGGCCGAGCCTGCCCTCCTTCTGCCAGTTCGGGTCGCGCTTCCACTCGCTAATGTCGCTCAGCTTGTCGAACAGGAAGATGCCGCGGCCCTGCGCCTTGCCGATGGGCTTCATGATCCAGCGCCCGGTGCTGCCGGCCCCCGAGCGCTTGAACTCATCCAGGAACATACCGTACTCCTGCGGGAGAACAAACGTCGCCGTCCAGAAGTCGTACCGCCCCGCCTCCCGGCGCGACGCCACCTCCGCACTGACCGGCCGTGTCAGTGGAGCTGAGGTAGCTGAGGTGTGGCGGGAATGGCTGTGGTTATGGGCCACGCACCTGCGCTGGAGCTGCTTCTTGGTGCGCTTGAGGTTCTTGACGAGTAAGTCCTTGCGCGTGAGTTCGTAGTGATTCTGGAAGTGGTTGATGCGCTGCGTGGGCAGTGTACCGGCAGTCATTAGCGCCTTGCACACCGCTCACGGACGCCTTAATGGCGCACCTGATGATCCTGGAGCGGCGTGAAGGCGTCCAGATGCTCGCGCACCCAGCCAACGTCGGCCCAGTGCAGGTCCCAGTCGAACTCGCTGTCCGTCTCGAGCCACCCGCGCTGCGCCTCCAGCACGTCCAGTACGGCGTTGCGCAGCGACGTGCGGAAGCGCACCGCGCGTCTTCGCGTCCCCGCTCCGCTCTCCGGCCGGCGATCCGCCATCCGATCGATCGGCAAGTGACGGCTAAGCATGAATCCACTTGCCGCGCCGCTTCGAGTCCCTTTCACTAGTCGAATGATGTGTACCACTTCATAATTGAATATACATAGTGTGGTAAATCAATTAATTTGTATGATCCGCGGAGTGGCGGCTTCGTGTCAAAGCTGCACGACGCAAAGCAAAGCAAGACGAGGAGCGATGGTGGCCAAGTATTCGGTGCTGCTGCCGACGTTCAACGAGCGCGAGAACCTGCCGCTCATCGTGTGGCTGCTGGAGAAGACGTTCCGCGACAAGTACGTGCCCTCCGCGACCTCTGGATCCCTCTACAACCCGAGCAATCACATCCTAAACTCCAGGACCTGACCGGGTTGCTGGACAGCTCGCTCGACTATGAGATCGTGATCGTGGAGGACAACAGCCCGGACGGCACGCTGCAGGTGGCGCAGGAGCTGCAGAAGGTCTACGGCAAGGACCGCATCGTGATCCTGCCGCGCGCGGGCAAGCTCGGGCTCGGATCCGCCTACCGCGACGGCCTCAAGCTCGCCACGGGCGACTTTGTCTTCCTCATGGACGCCGACCTCTCGCACCACGTGGGTTACCTTCCTTGTCTATATGCCGGCGTCCTTATGTGGTTTCTAACCCGTATCTTGTTGCCTGTGCTTATCAACAGCCCAAGTTCATCCCCGAGTTCATCAAGTGCGGCAATGGCACGAGTCCTCGAGCGGTCAGCATCACACTTACGCCGACCCTTGTGGTGGTGCTATGGACACAGGAAGCAGGCCGAGAAGAACTACGACATTGTCACGGGTTCGCGCTACATCTCCGGCGGCGGGGTGCGTCTCCTCGCCCTATCTACAGCCTCCGGTCGACACTAACATACTCCACACGATAGGTGTATGGGTGGGACCTGCGGCGCAAGCTGACGAGCCGCGTGGCCAACTACCTGGCGACGGTGCTGCTGAACCCGAGCGTGTCGGACCTGACGGGCAGCTTCCGGCTGTACAAGCGCGCCGTGATCGAGGCCATCATGCGCGACGTCCAGGGCTTAGGCTACGTCTTCCAGATGGAGATCCTCGTGCGCGCGCGCCAGCACGAGTTCTCCATCGGCGAGGTGCCCATCACGTTCGTGGACCGCATCTACGGCGAGTCCAAGCTCGGCGCCGGAGAGATCGTCATGTACTTGCGCGGCCTGCTGCAGCTCTTCCTCACCACGTAAGGTTCGAGTCCAGTAATAGCGTCTGGACGACCACCTAATGGATCGAGAAACGTGGAGCGCATGGACTTGGTACGTTTTGTATGTCGTGTTGGTGATGGAGACCGCTCGGGCGGGCGTGATAATTAGTTTATAGGGAGGGAACATGCAGCGACGCACACTCAAGACACATACAACGAGCACCTGGCTGGGCGTACAAGACGCTACGCCCCGGTACCAGCGGTACCAGCGGCGGCAGCGGCGGCGGCGCCTCGTAGAGCCCAGGAGGCGCGCGGGAAGGCGTCCAAGTTGCCGATCGAGTCGTTCCACTGGCGCACGACGGCGGTCCACATTGTGGCGGGTGCTCCGGTGTCGTCCTTGGCTCCCCATACAATGTCCAAGAGAGACACGGCGGGGCCGGAACTCGAGCCGAGCGCGAGCACGACCACGAGGAAGACGAGCACGAGCACGAGCGGCACGGAGCACATGATGACGCCGAGCTTGAGCGTGGACGTGGTGGCGCGCTCCGACAGCGGCGTGCACGTGCGGCGGCGGCTCTTGTGCAGCCCGAGGCGGCGGCGCTCCCGCTCCAGCATCCAGTAGTTGTGCTCCTCGGCCTCGAGCTCGTGCTCCTGCGGGTTGGGTTCCTCCCCGCCGCTGCTGTACGAGACGCTCGCGTCGTCCGCGGCCGCGCGAGCCGGCAGCAGCCGCGACTTCTCTCTAAACCGGTGGCTGGCGGGTAGAGGAGGAGGTTGGCGGGAGAACTGCTGCTCGTTGAGCTGCAGCAGCTTGGACGTGAGCGTCAGCGGCTGGTCCTTGACGGGCGTTGGCGGCGCGAGCGGGGCCAGCCGGAAGCGCGGGGAGGCGAACTGAGAGACGCACTGGTGCTCCGGGATGCTCGGCGGGATGTGCAGACTGCTCGAGCTGCTCGTGCGCGAGAAGGACCCGTAGCTCTGGCGCTTGAGCGGCGTCAGCGAGTTGTTGTTGTTGTTGCCAGTGGCGCCGGACCGGAGCTGCAGCGCGGCCGACCAGTACATGGCGGTGGCGGTGGGGACGGGTGGGGACGGGTACGGGGTGTATCTTGTGGCTGGATCGCCGCGGATTGCGTTCTGAGGCCGTTCACCGACCCGTCGAAAGGCCTGCGCGGCACCGGCCGATCCTGTAACCCAAGCGCGTGTCTTGAGCCCTTGCCGTTGCGGTTGGCCGGTGCTTGGGGGGCCTTGAACTTGGCGGCCAAGGATCGCGCCGCGAGATCCGCGGAAGCTTCCGCGAGGAGCGGAAAGGGCGTGCGCACAGTCGGGAAGCGCGCGGAACTGGCGGCCGCCAGTCGAGTCGACGCCGCCTCGAGGCGAGTCGAGCAACTCAGGGTTGGTTGTTGGGTCGCTCCAGTGTCTCCTCTTCCCTCAGAAGCGGACGGATACAGTGAGCAAGCGCGCTTTTCACTCTTCAAGAGGAGAGGACCGCGAGCGGCTTAGCGGGCAGACGGCAAGAGCGCGAATGAGGCGGCTGAAGAAGGCGGAGGCGGAGGTGGAGGCACCCATGGCGAGAGGGCGAGGCGGTTCATGCCGCGCGCGATTCGATTTTCGCCCCATGGCGACCGACCGGCTTGTAGCGGATCACGGGGTACGTCGGCGTGGGAGTGCGGGTTGTACTTGGGTTTTGTATGGGAGGACAAGCAGGGCGGACGACGTCCCGAATTTGGAGCGTGATTTGTCCCGAAACAAAGAGAATGCGGCGCGCTGATTGGGCGGGTAAGCCGTCGATGCGCAACGGTCCATCCCCTAGCCGCGTTGGCCCACAGTCTTTGACGAAACTTGTGCTACGTCACGGACCTGTGAAATGGCATAAGATCCGTCCGACCGATGACGTTTCGCACTCATAACGAGGTGTCACACAAGATTTCATCAAGGTGGCGTCCGTCTTCAAGCCTGGATGCCTCCAGCGGAACTCCAGCCAGTCATTCGACGCTCACGGCAATGGCATCGGAGGCTGCGGGCAAGTTCCGCGAACGTCGTGTGCACACCCCGTTCTCTCCAATGGACTAGATTGCGATGAACAATACATCTTCGTACTACAGGTTCCTTCACTATTGGATGAACAAAGATCTCAACGCGCGGAACGCCGTGCCACGCATCCGTTCTGAATCCGTGGGTGGCATGCATGGATGAATACTCGCTTCGAAGGGCGTTGCGAGAGCGCAATTGACGGCCACGGATCGCTCGGTGCGTTCGTGTCTTTGGGCATTGCGTCGCCTCGCGATCTCATTCCCCCCCCATACTCTGACGCAGGACTACCCAATGGCGTGACACTATCAAACAGAATACTGCACATGCTCGCCTGATTACACCGAGTGGGGGCTCGCACAAAGACACGTTCCACTTGAGTTTATCTCGAATTGACTATGCTTTCACAAGTTCGTGAAATACTGGACTTAGTGTATGAATGGTCCAATGATCGCTCATGATACTATACACACCGCTTGGGAATCTTCACCTCGAACGTGAGGAGATCGCCATTCACATTATCGACGGCAACTACACTTTTTCTCGGGCAAAGTGACTCGTTTTTCAAGCAATGACAGTGCAGTACACATGTACCCAGACTCCGATCCCAGACTCTGATGCCATTGACTGGTGGCGACCATGTTCCAGGACAACGAGCAGGTAAGCAGGTGGGGCGAGTGGCTGCACCCAAGAGCACGTCAGCTCTGGCGTGTTGTGGCCCACGGCCGTCAAACTTTGGCCCGCCACGGTGACACGGGCGTTGGCGGCATGACTGCATGACTGGCTGCTTGACTGGCTGCTTGGGCGTGGCCTGGGCCAACGGGATCCACACGAATGTGGCTCGCTCACTTTCAAGAGTGAGCTGCTTCGATTTCCCCATCAAAAGTGACTCGCCGAATGAGTGCGTCGCGCTGGTCCCACGTTGCACCTCGTCCGACCGGCCGACTGACGCACGTCAGGAGTTCTTCAACCTCTCGCGTCGTCCGCGCCAAAGATCAGGCGCTGGTCGCGTCACGCCCTGTTCGAGAACACGGTCAGCCATCCGTCAACGTGTCAAGTCAACACCAAGGCCGGCATTGCATTGCATCCATGAAGCCACTTGAGCCGAGCACCGCAGCTTCATGACGACGATCCTCAACACCGGTCCAGCCGCTCTATTACATCTCCTCGGTCGGTCGGTGTCGGTGGGTGGGTCGGTCAACCAGGGCAGTCACTCGTCTTCCGAGTCCTCGTCCTCGTCGTCATCCTCGTCGTCATCGCTCTCGTCCTCGGACTGCTGCAGCCAGTCGATAAAGTCGCTGACGTCCTTGCCGATCGCGAGCGTATGACCGGCGTCCTGCTCGTCCACTATGGCAGCAGCATGCCACTCGAGGATAACCTCTTCCTCGACCCACTCGAGGTCGTAGACGGTCTGCAACAGGAAGCGGAAGAGCGCTCGCCACGGCGTCGCGTGCTCCTCGGCGCCGCAGTAGCTCGCGAGCGTCCGGACCACCGCGCTCTGGTCTTCACGGTCCACGAGGCACTTCTCAATCACTCCAGCCCACTTGTCCAGCTTGGCCTGCGCGGCCTTGAGCACCTCAACCGCCGACTGCCCGTCGCTCGTCGGCACGCGGTCCAGCAGACCGGGCACCACGGCGTCGATGACGTCCGAGAACGACTTGTTCTGCGCGAACTTGAAGCTCTTGATCTCCATGAACAGGTCGTCCACGTTGTGCCCCGCCGCGTCGCCAGTGATGACGTTCTCGCGGATGATGCCGTGGAACGACGGCTCGGCCAGCGACGCCAGCTGCGCCGCGAGTCGCTCGTCCTCGTCGTCGCCGCCCTCGCTCTCGGACGAGCTCAGCGTCTCCCACTGCTCCCAGCGACTCGCGGCCTGCTTGACCGTCTCGCGAGCGCCCATCGACCGCTGCTTGAGCTGCTCCAGCCGCCGCTGCGTCACACGGCGCTGCTCTTCCTGCTCGTCCAGCGCCTCGGCGCCGTCCTCCTCCTCCGCCTCGCTGTCCGACTCGGCCTCGATCCCGTCGTCGTCCAGCGTCCACAGCCGCCCGACGCCGCCCTTACCGACCTGCTCGCTGTCCCACTCGCCATCAACTGGCTGCGTTGAGCTGGGTAGCACCGCCTCCTTCTTGCTGGCCGCCGTATGACCAGCATCATCTTCATCAGAAGAGAACCCGTCGTCCTCTTCAACAGCGATGCTCGTCGTCACCTTGGAGAACGGCGCGAGCGTGAAGCCCTCGCCGATGACGACGCCAAACGACAGCACGCAGCCCTCGCTGACGCGCGCTCCCTTGCGGACCACCACTCCGTCGCACAGGATGGCGCTCTCGACCACCGCGCCGTCCTCCACCACCACGTTGGTCCACAAGAAGCTGCCTGAGACGCGCGCGTGCTGGCCAATGACGCAGCCGCGACCGACGGCGCTGAGCTCGACGACCGCTCCGTCACCGACGGTTGTACCTGCCCCCAGTATACTCTCGCGACCGAACTTGCTGGTCCTCGAGAGCACGACGCCGGCGTCCTTGTACCGCATGCCGCGCAGGTAGGCGTAGTCAGACGGGAACTCGCCCAGGTAGTTGGCGTCGGGCACCATGGGGAAGACCCAGCGCTGCAAGATGGCGCGCGAGACGCCCGCATAAGTCCGCGGGTCCATGACGCGCGCGGCGAACTCGTCCGTGACGACTCGCGCGAAGAACTTCTTGCCGAGCTCGTAGTTCTGCACTTCATTGTGGAAGAAGTCGCGGCGTAGATCCTGGTAGTCAAAGTCCTCGGCGAACTTGAGCAGCACCTCGGGCGAGCAAATGTCGATGTAGCAGTCCAGCAGGTCGGCGCGGAGGCTCAGTCGCGCGTGGTCCTCCAGGAAGACGGTGGCGAGGCGAGTACTCCGTCGTCGAGGGTCGTCCTCATACAGCACAATCTGCGACGTGAGCGCGTCGATGCCCACGACCAGCTCGTCACCCAGCGCGCGGACGCTCGTGCTGCCCGACGGCGACGCGGAAGACACCGCGGTGACGCGCTGCATAGCCGGACTGGCGAACGCGGGCGGCAGCTCCTTGAAGAGCGACGTCATGATGCAGTCCGGGTCCGTCTGCTTGCGCGCCTTGTGGTCCGCCACGGCCGCCACCAGGTCCACGTTGGCCACCACGTCGCCGCTCATGAGGATGAACGGGTTGCTCTGCACGAGCTGCAGCCGGTCGATCTCGCGCAGCGCGTCGCCCGCCGTCAGACAGGTTGGACTGGAGATGCAGCGCGCTTGGAGCCGCGAGGCGGCGCGAGAACGCTCGCGCACGAAGCGCTCGATGACGTCGGCGTGTCGCGTGCAGAAGAGGATCACCTCGGCCACGCCCGAGGAAGCTAGCAGCTCGAGAGAGTACTCGAGCATGGGGACATTGGCCAGAGGAAGTAGCACCTTGGGAAGGGACAGCGTAATGGGCCGGAACGTCTCGGAGAACGAGTCCGCGAACAGCACGGCCTGCAGCGGCGCCTCGCGGCGCGTGTCCTCGCCGCCAGAGGCGCTGCGCGCCGTCCCGCGGGCCTTCTTGCTGCCTGTACTGGCCGCGCCGCGAGCCATCGTCCGGAGGACACTTGGACTTCTTGATGGCGATTTGTATGTTGGATAATGTATGGGGACAGTTGTGTTGTGCGTGGGTGGTCAACAGGTGCTTGGGTTACAGGTTACGGACGTATAGATCCGGCGGGAACAGTACGCGTCTAGAGGTATAATTAGCGCGTTTGGACTCCATGTTGAAGTCATTATCCAGAGCGAAGGGATGGCGACGTTCGCTCCGCGGCGCGCGCCGCCGCTGGCGCTGGTGCCGCGGGATAGTGAGGCGGCGAAGCAGGCAGCGGGTCATGTCAAGGGCAAGCAGTTGGCGTCTCCTGGCTCGCGGCCAGCTGGCAAAGTCAAGGCGAAGCCTCCAGCACCTGCAAACAAGAATCCAGTGGAGATGTCGTTTGGAGGTGACGCCGGAGCTCTGGGCCTTGAGGACGGCGTAGCAGCCCAGCAGGAGGAACAACGACTGGGCGAGCGGTTCTTGCGCGCCATGGCGGTGCTGGCGCGCCTCTCTCGCGTGTCCCTGGACGCTCCGGACGTTGAGGAAGCCCGGACGAGCAGGCGGCCGACGAGCAGAGACCGTCTTGAGGCCGACGCTCCTCAAGACGTTGCGGCTCCACCTGCAATGCCATCACCAAAGAGAGCGGCGGCGTCTCCGCCCAGACCCGGAGCAGGTGGCTCGCCCATGCGCGCGCACGTCGTCAAGGCGAACGCGGCGACCGCGCCTCTGCAAGAGCATCTAACGTTCGAGATCTCCATGCTGCTGCCTCCTCCGATCGACTCGCGACAACGCGCGCTGCAATCTCCAGTTCGCCGCGAGCGTCTGCGCAAGAGGCGGAGAAGGAGACGAAAGAAGAAGCGGCTGCCTCGCGAGTGGCGCACGTCCCTCACGACGTGGGTGCCGCGCATGGCGAGCGACTACGCCGAGGCGCGAGAGGCCGGAGAGTGGAGCCGCAACCGCGAGTTCCAGCTCGCGCAGCAGATGCAAACGCTCGACCAGCGCCGAGTCAATGCGCCGAGCGTCAACAGGAGCATCTCGCTGCCGCTACTCGGTCGACAGCACGCCCAGGCTGAGCCTGAAGATGCCGTGAAGTCGGAGAGCGACAGTGGAAGCGATTCGGATACTGGCGGCTCGGATGCAGACGAGCGCGGCGAGGAAGGTGGTGGCGGCGGGGAAAGCGATGAAGTGTCCGACTGTGAGGCATCGAGAGCGGTGTCTATTGTCGACACGCAGAGACCAACGCCGTCGCCGAAGGAGGAGAACGTCGAGGTGGACGTAGAGCCGACTGAGGAAGAAGGTAAAGGCCCAGCGGCCCTGACGAGTCCCCGCCGCTCGCTGCGCCACCACCGCCCGGCGTGGATCTCACCCGAGCTGCGGTCGTGGCTCATCGCATCAGGTCTGTTCGCCACCACAACTACCGCAAGACGGCAGCGAGGACTCGAAGCGCGCGCGAGCTGATCAATCCCTAAATTATACTTACTATTCACACCCGCGGTGCGCGAGTTCCCGCTGCTCCCGCATGTCCACAGCCGCCGCTATCGATCGCGACGGCGCTCGAGCTAGCGTCACAGACTCGCATACAGTGGAGCTTTGTCCGTCTCCGTCTCCGCCTCCAGTCAGGCAGTCAGTCGTCCAGGCTCACGTCTTGCCCGACTTGTAGGTGCCCGCGGGCGGCTTGTAGCAGTCCGGCAGCATCTTGCGCTGCATCTCGTTGAAAGCGAACTTGTACGCCTTGGTGTTGAGGAAGACGTTCTTGCGGCGCACGCCGTAGAGTCGCATGGTGGCGCAGATGCGCGTGCCCTGCGTGGCGCGCAGCTCGGCGCAGCAGATGCGCGCCTGCTCGAGCGTCACCGACATGGCCGTCCGGTCCTTGCCGCTCTTGCAGCACGTGACGCGCGCGCCGCCGAGCTCGCGGCACAGGTCCGACGAGTCCATGAGCAGCGCCACGTTCTTGCGGTACTGGCTCTTGGGCGAGCAGATGTGGTGCTCGATCTGCACGAGCAGGTCGTCCAGCGCGTCCAGGTTGCTGGCCCGCGAGCGCGCCGCCAGCGGCTTGCCGATGACGCCGTTGGCGCCGCCGATGCGGCTCGCGAGGCGCTCGGCCTCCATCTCCTCGGTGCGCAGCCGCCGGAAGAGCGCGTAGATCTGCTTGAGCTCGGACAGGTTGTCGCGGTTGATGCGCTCCTGCAACTTGACCGAGTTGGACTTGTACGCGTGCACCAGGCTCTGCTTCTCGTTGACGCCCTGCGTGAACAGCACGCAGCGCATGCGGAGCGGCTTGCCCGTCCGCAACACAGGCGGGATCACCGCCATGTGCGCCTCGGAGACGCCCATGGTGACCATGAGATACCCGGTGCTGGCGCCAAGCCCGTCCGAGCTGGCCGCCGTCTTGTCGAGCGCGTGCAGCAGGTTGTCGGGCGGCACATAGCTCTTGATGGAGAAGAACGAGCCTGACGTCGAGTGCTTGCGGAACTGGATAAATACGCGACGCAGCCACTTGGCGCCAGCCGCGAAGTCCTCGAGCATCCCGATCTCCTTGCCCTGCGTGCTCAGCAGCGACTCGAAGTTGATCAGGTAGCCAAACGACGGCGCGTTCTCCAGCTGCAGCCGGTGGTACTCGCTGCCCAGACGGGCGAGGTCGAGTGTGGACAGCAGGCAGGCGACTGCAGCCGACAAGATCTGGCTGCCGATGATGTCCAGCCGGTCCTTGAGCTCGAGCTCGGCTTTGACGCCAGAGATCGAGCCGGCTCCACTGTCGACCGAGCCTCGTTGCTGCTGCTGTTGAAGCTGTTGTTGCTGCTGCTGTTGAAGCTGTTGTTGCTGGTGCTGGTGCTGCGGGTAGCGGTGGTTCCCTGCGACCGGCGACGTCAGCGCGTGGCCGCCAAGCAGAGGCTCTTCGTCAGGCGACATGGCCGGATTGGTGCTCGTTGAGGCTGCAGCAGACATCGAAGGTGCCCCCGCGCCGTTCAATGGGTATCCCCCGCTCGCGAACCCCTTGGTGTGCGCGGCAGGACAGCCCATGGTCATCGTGTGCCACACGAACGGCAACGAGTCGCCGTCCGCGTGCGATGGCGGCATGGTGCAGAGGAACTGGTCCTGCATGTTAGTCGGCAGGAACTGCCACAGGTTGAGGCTCTTGAACGTGCTGCGCTTGAACGGCGCAACGACTTCATCCGGACCTGCCGCACCGCCGTCCTTGTCTTTGCCTGGAGCCTTCGCAGCCTTGTTTCCGTTCGCGAGTGCTGTGAAGATGCGGCGCGCGTGCTGCTCGTCCAGCAGCCGCTTCTCCTGCTTCATGAGGAACTGGCGCTGCTTCATGTACTCCTCGATCTTGGCGCGGTAGTACGTCAGCTCAAAGTCCCTCAGCGCCGCCTCGCCGATGGTAGGCACGCGGGTCTTCTTGTGCAGCTGCCGAGTCTTCTCCAGCGCCTCCTCTTCCAGGAAGTCGATGAACGCAAGTGGCAGCGAGAACGTGCTGCGGGGCACGCGCAGGATCTCATCGAGGGCGACGAAGCGCACGCCGCCGCCCACGACGTCGCCGTTCGAGTTGAGGAAGCTGTCGTTGTCCAGGAACGTGCGCGCATCGCTGCTGCGCGTGTAGTCAGTCGCGTGCAGCCCCTTGAGCGACGACACGGAGTCCCGACTGCCGGACGACGGCAGCGTCGTTGGGATCAGGAACTTGGCGTTGGCCATGTCGATGCCCGTCGTCGGCAGAACCGTATGCGGTGGCATCGACCGGTACGCCTGCACGAAGAGCCGCGCGGCGCTGGTGTCGTTCGAGGACTTTGCCTTGGTCGCCCCGCTCATTTGCAGCTGCTTCCGCGCGTCCACTGGGCTCGACATGTCCTTCGCCTGCACTGGTAGAGCCGGCGAGGACAGCGAGTCGCGCGCTACTTTGTCCGCGATCTGGACCACTCGGGCCTGCGAATGCAGCAAGAAGTCGTCGTCCACGATGCAATAGCCGCCGCCGATCGTGCTCTGGATGTTGCCCGGCGTCTGGTTCAGCACCGTCTTGTGCAGTTGGAAGTGCAGCTGCTCGAACTCCTCCAGGTCGCAGCTCAGCACGACCGAGAACGGCACGCGCGCTACTGCCGAAGAGCCAGCAGAGGACGTGGCGGCGGCCGCCGATGCTGCGGCTGCCAGTGTCGACAGCTTGATGGCGTCCGACATGCCGATCTCGACCGTCATCCTGGCCCGCCGCGTCCGCCCGCTGACCGTCGCGAAGCACCCGACCTTGTCGTTGGACTGGTCCACCGACTTGGTCAGCTTGCTGCTGAGCATGACTTCGATCGACAAGTCGTACAGCGATTCGCGCGCGTCGCTGCGGTTGCTCCCCGTCAGCTGCGAGCGGCTATGGCGTCGACTGCCGAGCTCCTGCGCTCCGTTCGCTCGTCGGCTCGCCGCCAAGTCGGCCGTGTCGAACGAGCTCGAGTAGCCGACGCCGCCCTTGTCGGTCGCGGTGTTGGCCCCGCGTCCAGAGAAGAATTCGGTCGACGTGTCGTCGTCGCTGTCCGAGTCCTCAAAGTCCTCGTCCGGCCACGACATGGACTCGAGCAGCTCGTCGTCGCGGTCGCCCATGCTGCGGCTGGACTGGAGGTGCTCCGCCTGGTTGTTTGAGCGCGTCAGCCCTCCACCGGGGCTCGTCGGCGACTCGCGCTGCGGTCGCTCTCGGAACGGCGGCAGAGACTTCTTCCGAGGACGATCCGCCAGATCCGGGTGTCTAGACGCCGAACCCCTTGCTGAGAAGGTCTCGTAGTGCGTAACGTTGCTGTTGTTGCCGCTGCTGGAGCTGGCGCCGCCTGAGGTGGGCGGTGACTTGCGGTGCTTCTGCGTGTCGAGGGACGCCCGGTCCCGCGTGCTCATGGATACGACCGAGCTGGACATGGACGAGTGCGAGAACTTGTTGGCGCGGATGGCGTCCGCGAGGTCCTGGCACGCCTCCATCCAACGGCGCTGGATGTCGCGCGACTCGGCCTCGAGCAGCAGCGACTTGTCCTCGGAGCGCACCTGGAAGCGGAACGGCGCGTTGCCGCCGCTGCTCTTGTCCAGCACCAACGTGTCCTCCGTGATTACCACCTCGCCTAGCAGCTCGAGCTTCTCCTCCGACGTGAAGTAGCTCAGTGACGGGAAATCCCGCCGCAGAATAAAGAAGCGCTGGAGGTGGGAGAGAGACAGCGTTAGAACGCGGAGACAACAGCGAACCAACAAGCGATAGGGAGGGGACGCACCGTCTTCCAGTTGCGCCGCCACGAGCCCTGCTTGGTCAACACGCCGGCCCGTACGACGTCGTCCGCTGTGAACTTGGTCGGCGCCAGCGGCGTGTGCGCGCGGCGCGTACCGGCCGCCTTGCCGCGGTGCCGCAGCGCGCTCAGCACCTTGGAGCGCTCCTTGGTCTCGAACACCTCGCTCTGGAGCTTGCCGAAAGTCGAGCAGAGCAGCGCCGACCCGCGCGACGAGCCCATGCGCACCTGCCGCCCGTCGCCCGCATCCGCCGCCCCGCCATGCGCCGAGGACGTCAAGCTCTCGCCGCTAGCAACCGCCGCCGTACTGTCCTCGTAGATAGGCGGCCCGTCCCACGACCGCATCGCGCGCGCCTCAGGCGGCCCCGCGGCTGCCACGGCCGCTAGTGACAGCGCCAGCGCCGGCGGGCCCTCACAGCCGCGCAGGCTCAGCGGGTACGTGTCGTAGAGCGTCCTTTCGCCGGGCAGCGGCCCGCCGTCCGCGCCGGGCGTCGCCATGTAGCGTCCAAAGTCCGGACCTGCGAGAAAGTCCTGATGCGAGGTGGGGGAGCGCGCGGCCGGCCCGCGCGAGCCTGTGTGGTCGGTCGCAGCCGCGGTCGGTCGCTGTTGTTCTGTGCGGGCGCGCGGCGGGGCCTGGGGGTGCCTCCTGCTCCTCCGCGTGCCGCTGCCCGTCGGTCCGTCGTCGCCCGTCGTCGTGCCGCCCGCCCGCGCCGCGTCCGTCGTCCGTCTGTCCGCCTGTCGGAAGGCGTGACGCCGGCCTTTTTTCCCGTTTGAGGCGCCAAGTTGCCTGCCTGCTGGGAGCGGGAGCTGGACCTTGCGGTGGTATAAAATGTGATGTGGTATGCGCAAGAGAGAGGGAGGGAGTGGAGCACACAAAACGCTGATTTGGAACCACAAACAGCTCACGAAGTGATTTTGGATCCGTTCAAACGGTATCAAAACAACTGTGCAATGTACTCTATTTGAGAGGTAATATCTGTTCTCTTGTTCGAAGAAGAGTCAGCGTGATACTTTTTTGTAATTGCGACTAAAAGATATCACATAATCTGAAAATTTGAGAACAAGTACAGTCATTTTGAGAACCGATTGACGTGGATTTTCCTTGGTGCCACTGGGTCAGTTGAACTTGCTAGCATACAAATGACAAGGTCAATCCTCCTCACGGAATGTGCTGTGGAGCGGCGCCGATGCAAAGCACAAGGCGACCGGCTCGACAGGAGCGGCATGGGCATTGGACACAGGGCATTCGCAGCGTCGGTCCCGGACAACAGAGCATGGCGTTGACACTCCTCGTGTCGCCATTGGTCTCCACGCGTATGCCCCTTCAAAGCGAACCCATTCCGATTATCGTCCAATCCATGGAGAGTTTCATCCACATTATCCGCTAATCACACACCTCCATTTCTCACTTCAACGCCCCACGACGCTTCGTGCGCATCCAGCCAGCCATTGCGAGCACCACCACGCATAAAGACCGCCACCCCCGCCCACCGCCGCCATGGCGCTCAAGACGGGCATGCTCGTGGGCGTCGTGGGCACGCAGGACATGGGCGTGCTGATCCAGATCCGCGAGGCGTCGCAGACGTGCGTCATCAAGCTCAACAACGGCTCGCTCAAGAAGAACGTGCCGCTCTCGGACGTCGAGGAGGCGCGGGACATGACGGACACCAAGCAGAGCAAGTCCCCCATCCGGCTCGAGGCCACGGCCGCCGCCCCGTCCTCCTCGTCCTCTCCCTCCCGTCCAGCCTCGTCGCCCCCAAAGTCCGTCACCAAGCCAAGCAGCCCGAGTCCACTGGCGCCTATAACCTCCAGTCCAAAGAGCAGGAGCAAGGCGGCGGCGTTCCGAGAGGGCGACAAGGTCAAGGCTCGGCATTGGAAGACGAGCGACCGGTGGACAGCGGCCAGAGTCACCCGTGCAAGGCCTGATGGGACGCTAGACGTCGAGTTCGACGACGGACAGACCGCGACGCGCGTTGCCATTGAAGACGTCGAAGTTCGCGACGCTCACTCGTCCCTATCGCCTAAGAAGACGCCTGTCGAGCTCAAGAAGCCGGCGCTCGAGGTCGGAGACGCCGTGCGCGCGCGGTACAAGGGCGGCTCTCGGCTCTTCCCCGGTCGCATCTCCGCCGTCAACGCCGACGGGACCTACAACGTCACCTACGAGGACGGAGACGCCGAGAAGCGAGTGGCTGAAGCCATGATCGAGGCGGTGTCAAATCCCAGCGCTGGTACAAAGAAGACAGCGGCCGACACGCGGACGGAGCGGCCGTCGCCGTCCAAGACCCAGGCGGAGAGCAAGTCTGGATCGAAAGAGGCGACGCTGGCGGTCGGTGATGCTGTCAAGGCGCGCTACAAGAAGGGCAGCAAGCTCTTCCCGGGTAAAGTCGCCAAGGCGCGGACGGACGGCACGTTCGACGTCCGATACGACGACGGAGACGTCGAGATGCGCGTGGAGCGAGCCATGATCGAGCGTGTTGATAGAGGAGACGGTCGTGAGCCAGACGCCAAGCCGACCGACGATAGCAAGCGTAAGAGCGACGCCTTCCAAGTTGGAGCGCGAGTCCAAGCGTTCTTCAAGGGCGGACGCAGTCTGTTCCCTGGGGAGATCACCAAGAAGCACTCGAACGGGACGTACGACGTCACATATGACGATGGAGACTCGGAGCTGAGAGTGCCGGCCGATCGCATCCAACCGGTCGACGCGTTGAGCAAACCGTCGACTACCAGAAGCGGCGGGTTCAGCAAGGGCGACAAGGTCAAGGCGCGGTACAAGGGCGGCGCCAAGTACTTTGGAGGGACGATTACCAGAGTCCGGGACGACGGGACGGTCGACGTTGAGTACGACGACGGAGACATCGAGGCGCGCGTCGATGCCTCCCGAGTAGAAGCGGTGGCTATCGACACCAAGAAGCCGTCATCACCACCCAAGAAGAGCGCGTCTACCGGGGGATTCGACGTCGGAGATGCGGTCAAGGCGCGCTACAAGAACGGCACGAAGCTCTTCCCGGGTGAAATCTCGAGCGTGAACCGCGACGGCAGCTACGACGTCACGTACGACGACGGCGACATCGAGACTCGAGTCCCAGCCGAGCGTGTCGAAGCCTCTGAGGCCGTTCAGACCACTACAAAGCCCAGCTCTTCAGCTAGCCCCATGCGACTGCAGGTTGGAGCCAAGGTGCGAGCGAGGTACAAGGGCGGAGTCAAGTTCTTCAACGGTGAGATCGTCTTGGCTCGGACGGACGGGACGTTCGACGTCAAGTATGAGGACGGAGACAGCGAGAAGCACGTCGAGGCCGACTGCATCGAGCTGGTGGACGCTCCTGCTGCCTCAGCGCCAGTCTTTGAGCTCGGACAGAGCGTGAAGGCGTACTACAAGGGCGGCAAGACGCTCTTTGGCGGGAAGATAACCCGCGTCCACTTGGACGGGAGCTACGACGTCAGGTATGAGGACGGAGACGCCGAGACGCGCGTCCCAGCCAGCAGGATCGTCGTCGAGCCAGCCAGCAAGAGGGGGAAGGAGAAGGAGATACGACTGGATGTAGGAGACAAGGTCAAGGCTCGATACAAGGGTGGCGACAAGTCCTTCCCGGGCAAAATCACGCGCGTGTACATGACTGGAGCGTTCGACATCAAGTACGACGACGGAGACATCGAGACCCGCGTCGACCCAAGCAACGTCGTCGCTCTCCAACCTGATAGTGGCAAGCCTGAGAGTGTCAAGCCCAAAGAGAGGGAAGAGACCGAGTCTCCACGATGCCTGGAGGTCGGAGACGCGGTCGCCGCTCGGTTCAAGGGTGGCAACAAGAAGTTCTCGGCCTCGATCACTCGCGTGCGATCCGACGGGACGTTCGACTTGCGATATGAAGACGGAGACGTCGAGACCGGCGTCAGCGCGTCGCTCATTGAGGCTCAAGCCAGCACCAAGGCCGCCAGGTCTCAGCCAGACACTAAGAGCAAAGAGTACCGAGTTGGATCGAGCGTGAGAGCTCGGTACCAGAAGGGGGCACGTTGGTTCCCCGGGAAGATTCTCAAGGTCCGATCTGACGGGACGCTCGACGTGCGGTACGAAGACGGAGATGAAGAGCCGAGGGTCAGTCGTGACCTCGTCGAACTGGTAGACGGCCCGACTGCCAAAGCCAAGGCTATAGACACCGAAGACGACGACTTGTTCGGTGGGTCTGATGACGACAAGCCGTCGGGCAAGACAGCCAAGATGGCGACCATTATCAAGAAGGGGGACGCGGTCGAAGCCGACTTGAAGCGGAAGGGCAAGTTCCATCGCGGGGTAGTCGTCAAGGTGCATACCGACGGCAGTTGCGACGTCGAGTACGACGCTGGAGCGTCCGAGAAGCGCGTGGGCCGCCAGTTCATTCGCAAGTTGCCATCAGTTGGTGATGATACTGAAGAGGACAGTAGAGGAGCTTCCAAGGCGCGATCAGTGGAGAAAGCAGGCGCTAAAGGCGCCAGCAACCGATCCGAAGACGTCGATCAACAGCAAAAGCCGTCGAAGATGAAGGAACACGATACTGGAGACGAGCAACAAGCTCGAACGATCAAAATCGGGGCTCGAGTGACGTACCGGAAGGCTTCGGACGGGAAATCCAGGCGAGTTGGCGTCGTGCGGCGACTGCATCGAGACGGGAGCTGCGCCGTGGCGTATACGGACGGCGAGAGTGCCAAGCGAGTGGCTTCGTCGCTTCTCCTCGTCTGCTCCGACTCGGAGCGCTCGAGTGACGAAGCGGAGGGCAAGAAGAGCAGCAAGAAGCCGCTGTTCCGGCGGCATCAGAGCGTTTTGGCTAATTGGAGACGGCCAAACAAGTTCGCGACGCCCAGGAAGACGACCGAGTGGAGGGAGGCGACGATCCTGGCGGTACACGCCGACAACACGTGCACAGTGAGTACTGACCGAGGTCTTTGCAGGTATATAGAGGAAGCTAATAGGGTCTGTGTGGTGATCAGATCCGGTATGAAGACGGTAGTAGGGAGGAAGACGCGCCGTTGGACGCTCTGAAGCAGGTGAAGAAGGAGAAACAGCGACGAACAGCCAGTGATGACAGTGACGACAGCGGTCGGTCACTCACGACCAACAAGCGCAAGAAGCGGCGGCGGTACGTGGCTGCATCGATCGACAAATGTCATCACTGTTGGCGCTAAGACAAGCCGATTCTGTCCAGAACTTCGCCACAAGTGAGCACTGAGACGCTCTACCTCCTCAAGCAGTTGGCGTTGACTGTACGCACTCGACTGGAGGCCTTGGTGATGCTGGAAGTCCCTCACTAATGCTCGTGTTCTCACCGCAGCTCATAGAAGAAGGGAGTATGAAGAAGCGAGGCGGTGGCATTGATACCAGCAGTGACCGCGAGTCGTCCAGCTCTTCGTCCAGCTCTTCGTCCTCTTCATCAAGTAACAGCAACAATCCAGCTACTAGCGCGGTCGAGAAGGTTCGTCAGCCTCTTGTAGGCGACCTTCAACCGCTATCAACCGAGTGACCACTGCTGTTGTTAATGTACAAGGCGGCAAGGAAGCTGTTTGACCCGCGGACACTGGTTCAGTACCGCAAGCTCTTCAACGAGCAGGACGCCAAGGGGACCGGCAAGATCTCCAAGTCCAGAGTCATCTCCACGGTCGTCCAGCTCTGCTCTCCCGTCTCCAAGTCCGCAGACGATGAGAGCTCGACAACCGCCATGATCGAGCATACTCTAGCCGAGTGGTTCGAGACGCACGAGGATCTACAAACGCACAAGCGCTTCGACTTCTCTACTTGCTTGCTGGCGTTCGCAGTCGCCAAGCATCGACTAGGCAAGACGCGGGTGGAGCAAGCTGTCGCGTCCGCTCTAGACGGACGCTTCGCCTCGCAGCTGGAGTACCGGCGGCAGCTGCAGCTGTGGCAGCAGAAGCTCGGCTTCCGCGTCTTCGAGACGCTGCAGCGGCTCTTCCACGAGCAATCAATGGCCAGCATGATCCCGTCTCGACTCCAGGTCTCCACTCTTCCAGGGATCTTCGACGCTGCTGTCCGCTCCACCATCCCATCCAAGCCACTTGAAGTCTACCTGCAGCAGCTCGGGCTGTTCCCTCACCAGACGCTACTGCTCCCCGAGTTCTTGTGCTGCTACTACCAGCTGTACGGATCTACAGCCACCTCCACACCTTCATCCACCGCAATGATCGACGCTCAAGCGCTCGAACTGCGTCCGATCGCGTTCGTCGCGGCCTGTATGTTCGCGAACGGCGATTCGGCTTGTCACCGCCACGGAGATCTGGTCCGGCGACTGTGTGTGGGTCGAACGCCAGCGCAACAAGACCTGGTGCTCAAGTTCCGCCAAGTCTTCGAGTCGCTTCTCAACGTGTCCGAGCCGACCTCTAGCTCCAGTTTGCCGCTGCTCCCGACCTCTCAACTAGCAGCTCTAGCCGCCAAGGTGAGCTCCGACCCGACGCTGATGGCTCCGGCAGTCACTTCACTGTGTAAACGCTCGGCTTCCGTCTCGCTCGTCGAGGTCTTCGCGACCTGCGGGTTCGTCATCGACGAGCTGACTACCGCGCCGACGGTCTCGAACGCGATCGACAAGATGCGGATGCGGATGGACATCGCGGACGTCCGCCGCGTCATCGGACTGGCCAGGAACCTGTGCCTCAAGATCTTGCGGTTCCCCAACAACTCGGACTACTGGCGGGTGCGAGCCGACACGGACAGTTTCCACCGCAAACTCGGGCGGTTCGACGGCGCTACTTGTCTGCTACAAGCTGCAGGCTTTGTCGAGTACAAGAGCACGCACTTTGAGCTTCGAGGAGTGAGAGCAGCGGATGGGAGGAGGGTCAACGCACTGGCAAGGACGACGCTGGACCAACTGAGAGAGAGCTGCGTCCACCTGGACGCGCAGCTGGCGCTGTTAGACGGAGTGGAGAGCGTCACGGCGGTGATGGAGCGGATCGCAGAGGAGCGAGCGAGGCAGAGCAGCTACCTGTCGCTGGAAGAGTGTCGAGCAGTGCTCCTGCACCTGTCGACGTGCGTTGAGAACGTGCTGAAGAACCCGAAGGACTCGCGGTGTTGGCGGATCCGACAGGCCAACCCGGCGTTCGAGCGGCAAGTGGGGTACTTGCCGTTCGCTGCCGACTTGATGGAGACGATCGGCTACGACCTGATCGAGTCCTCGCAAGGTCAAGTGTTCATACTGAGAGGGACATGTCCGACAACCGAGCAGGAGACTTCCAGTACTATGAAGACAACCGCGAGTCGACCGGCAGTGGTCGGCAGTCTGTCGGCCTTCGCCTTCTCGAGCGTCAGCGAGCAGATGGAGTGGTTCCTCTGGCGTCGGAAGCAGGAGATCGACAGCTTGTTGCAAGGCGAACTGCAGTTCTACTTCGGCCAGACTCGTACTACTACAACAGACGCCTCTCGACCGCAGCTGGCGCTCACTCGGTCACCGTCTAGAGCCGCTGCAGCCATCGCCAAGGTGTATCCGTACGGGACGAACGCGATCGATACGTTCAGCAAGTCAACGGTCCAACAACAGCAGTTGGAGATGATGAGAACCTGCTTTGACGCCTTGGACCGGGATGTTCGAGGGTTCTTGACGGAAAGCGACTTCGGCCAGCGGTTCCCTCAGTGGGTCGATGGCTCGCCATGGTTGCGGTTCGACGCCTTTGACGTCAGTTGCGACGGCAAAGTCGACTTTCCGGACTTCGTGGCCGCGTTGGGCCCACTGCTAGACCATCAGTTCGAGCTTGAACCGGTCAAGAAGAGCTCCAAGACGATCGTCACGGGTGATTACAGCCGACTGACGCTCTGTGAAGCCGTGTCGAGGGCTGTCGGGCACTTGAGACTGTCCACTTCGCTGTCTGAAGCCGCGACAGTGCTCGACTTGGTGCTGAACCACCTGCATCGACTGGTGGATGAGCCTTTGAACGACCAGTTCTGGAGGGTTGAGCCTCGCTCACAGCTCGGCAATTACCTAGAGAGATTGGCACCAGTCCGTGACCTGCTACGACTGGGCGGCTTCAAGAACTTGTCGAGTGGCGGCGATCGGTCGGTTGGAGTGTTCGAGCTGACGCCTCAACGCGTTCGCTTCGCCACTTCAGGACCAGATCCAGACGCCAAGAAGCTGAAACCTCCAGTGTTGGATGCAGACACCGTCACTTCCCTCAACTTGATAGCGGCGGTCGTTGCGGGACACTACCGAGGCCTCAAGTTCCCTGTTGTGAGTGATGTTGGAGCTGTGGCTCGAGCACTTAGCGGACAAACTGCGGGTCGCTACTCGGAAGGCTGGACGGATCTCGTGGAGCTCGTCTTCCGCTGCATCACCAACATCGTCGAGCATCCAGAGGATGAGCGCTACCGGCAGCTTCGCACGTCGACCGTGACGTTCAACAAGGCGGTCGCAAGAGTTCAGGGAGGAGAGAACATGCTGCACGCGGTCGGCTTCCGTCAGACAGACGCGGAGGCACTGGTACTCCCGTTCGATGCGTCAATCGACGAATTGCGGGCTCGACATCTCGAGTTCGCTGCTGGCGTTTGCCGCTTGAGGAGCACCGTCAAGTCGGGCGGTGTCAGTGGTAACCTGTCAAGAAGTCAACGGCGAACGGATCCGGAGGAGCCTTTGACTGAGCAGCGTGCGGAAGTTGGTAGGTCTCGCCAGCGATTGCAGACCAAGAGCGAGAAGGAGCGGTCGTCGGTGCGCGTGACGCCTCGAGGGGGAGCGAAGCGAGTGCCGCAGGGCAACGCACGCTCTCGAGTGAGGTAGTTAGTGTCAAGGCCGTAGCAATGACGCAACGTGGCAATGGAAGGTGACAGCAGCAAGCTCGATCGTCATTACAACACGCTGCCTTGCGGCTCCAACATCAACAACGCACTCACCGACGCAGGCGCGGCCTCTATCGACTCACAAACACGACGAGCAGCCGACGACGGACTGACTCAGGGACCGACGAACAGGCCGACGGACGGACGACCTGAGGTGGCC
>JAADXY010000428.1:0-23329 GCA_023338065.1 Phytopythium montanum
AAACGAGCCGATACGCCCTCACGCCGCTCCAAGTTGAAAGGTGTCTCGCGTGACAAATAGCAATTATAGCGGCAGAAAGAGACCCCGGTTCACTTTGCTTGAAAAAGAATTATCAGAAGTTCACTTTGCTTGAAAATGCACCGTTTCTAGCAGAATATAAAGTTGCGCAAGGGGACCACAGTTCACTTTGCTTGAAAAACGCGTCACTTTGACCGAGAAAAAGTGTACTTCTGTGGCCTATACGAGATTTTCGGCGCCCGTCATAAAATCGTCCCTCCAATGATAATGCAGCTCGGGGACACATCCGGCAGCCAGCACCAGACCACGGCACTGAGCCGGAGCCAGTCGCTCCAGCACGAGAGCCGTCTGTGGCACCCCAGCTCCCCAAAGGGGGCGAGCCATTAGTGGCCACGTCGGCGGCAGTTGGTGCGAAGCGGGGTCATGACGACACGCGCACGTCACCGGTCGCGCGTCTGCTCTCGCAGGTTCGCGCCGAGCGCGCCGAGCGCGCCGAGGAGCGCATGAAGAGGAAAAAGGCGGAGATGGACATCAAGGAGGACGAGTTGTGCCTGAAGCGCGAGCAGCTCGAGGCGTACAAAAAGGAGCTCGTGCTGAAGGAGACCAAAATGGAGTGGATGTTTGAGGTCATGACGCGCAAGATGGAGTTGCAGTCGCGAAAGATGGGGCTCGAGCTCCGCCAGATGCCGGATTCGACGCCTTCGATTTGTGTTCACTCGCTGAATACAGCACATGTTCGCCTGTTGCCACTAGCCACTGCACTTTCATCCCGTTAGTTTACTTTTGTCGTGCAAGCTCTTTTGTTATACTGAATAATTGCAAGTGCCGCCATGTTGGAGCGTATTGTTGAAGTTGCTGCTACCGACTTCACCATGTCTCCGATAATTTGCGCCGCAATGAAGCCAATGTAAATTTTACCTCGTTCGCTGCACCGCAGCATGATTCCTTGCACACACACGCGCAGTTGGTCGCTGCATTCGCTCTCCCATTCCTCTGATGTCGTCTCGTCAGTACCGGCCCTGACAGGCGACTGATCACCTTGGGCAACATCATACTCGTCCGATTGGGCAATGCAGAAGTTGTGGAGGATTAGACAGCAGACGATCTTCTGGTACACCGCCGCATGATCATTCTCGGATGCTATGCGCTCGCGGAGAGCGTCCTAAACCCGAAACCTGGCCTTGACGACTCCGATGGTGTGCTCGATCACAATGCGTTGTTGCGTGAGCATCCAATTGAACTTTCTGTTTCTCGGCGTGGCGCTTGCTGGCTTCTTATTGGGCGTGAGGATGAAATAGAAGTAGCACGAGTACGCACTGTCGCCCAACATGTACTCGCCAGGCTCAAAATAGCTACCTGGAGTGTCGGTGATGGCCGTTAAAGTCATTGAGCGCTTGTCATGCAGCAACCCTGGCTACCCAACCTGGTAACGTTGTCATAGACTACTCGGATTAGCATACTGTACGCACATTCAGTACTGTGCAATTGACCCGTACCTGACAGTAATTAACCCGGCGACGGTGGTCGCAGAAGATCTGGGCCCCAATGCAGTAGATTGACTTGAGCGAGTAGTAGCACTTAGGATTGATGGCTGGGGCGTTGAGCAGCTTGAACGCCGTGCCGTCGACGCATCCGACACAAGAAGGGAAGTCAGAGGCTGCCTCGATTGCCTGCTTGACGGTCGCCTTCTCTGCACGGGCTGGCCATGCGATGAACTCGCGCTCAATTGCTAAGATCGCCGCCATGACAAGGTGCACTGTATTTGTATACCGAGCCTACAGAACATCACACGAGATAGTTAGACACTTGCGCGGAGCATTGCGCTGTACAGTACTGTAGATGACCAGCCACATGAACACCCATCTTCTCCTACACCGAAATGCTGCGAGATGTGGTGGGTCGTGAGCGGCTGTAGCGAGTAGAGGAACACTTCAAGCTAAAGTTGAGCAGGCGCTAATTGCTGCTTGCCAAGCGTCCACCGAAAAACAGCAGTGTCCGTGACTCGCGCGAGGAGCGTGAAGAAAGAAGGAGTCGGCATGCGTTGATATCGCCGGACCCAGACAGCGTCGAATGCGAGGATCCGCCCGGGGTCCACTCTGCCGGCTTTAGAACAGGCGTCCGTGCCACATACCGTTAGGTCGACAGCGCGAGCAGCAACAGCTCCTCCTCTTCTTCGTCCTCGCCGCTATCGTCACTGTCGGCGAGGCAGTTGGAGGCGGCGGAAGCTTGCTGCAGCGCGAGGGCGGCGCTGCGCTCGCTCGTTCTCTTGGTGTATTTGAACTGGGCGTGTGTTCTCGCAACCAACTGAACCCGAAAGGTCGAATTTTAAGCCAATCATATTGTACAGTGTGGCCAAAGCAGTCAGCGTGGGTGCCTCACGCAACAACAGTGAAGGTTTGGTCTGATTGGCAGATGAAACCTCCGAACCGTGACAACTCCTAACACTGAGAAGACTTGGAACATTATTTATCCTTCGACTTCATTCTAAGGTATTTTGTGTTTCTTTAGGGTGAAAATTTCACCTGCTTCTTAGAGTTAAAAATGGAGCCACACTCTTGTCGAAGTGTGCCACAAATTGGATCCGTAACCACAAAGACACGCCACCAACTGGCCTCAACGTTTACCTGTGCGGAACCTGTCGCTTCTTCAACATCGCTATTTTTATTTTTGAAATAACCTGAACTCGATAAATTTGACACCTCCATTTTTACCCTGACAATATCGAATTGACACAATAGCGGATCAAAGAGTGGCTCTTGGCGTCAAAATGCAGGATGATACTGGATAAACCTGACCGCCACCGACGGCGACATCCACGGCGTCCTCGTCACCGAGTCGTCAGCGCACGAGCTTGCGGCTTCCTCGCGTCTTCACGTGGCCACCATGGCAGGAAGCTCCGCCAGCTTCCAGCCTAGTGCTCAATGCTCGGTAATCCGTCGTCAATGCTCGGCCTTCAATGCTCGAGGCTTGATGCTTGCGGCTTCAGGCGCGCTGAGCACTCGCGCGCTGCTTCTGCTGCTTGGTAAATAGCGCCGGGTGGCCCTCCAGCACGTTCATGCGCGGGCGGAGCGGGGCCGCGCGGCGCGCCAAGAACGCTTCAGCCTCTCCCGATAGCGCACGGCTGGAGGCGTCGGCCTCGTCCTCGGCGCTCGCCAGCGTGCGCACCTGCACTCTCCCAAACTGCCGCACGTGCGTCTGCTTCTGCTTGAGCGCCGCGTGCCGCTTGCGCGTGCGTTCATGCGCCGCCTGGTCCTCCGCCGCCTCCGTCCTGTCGCCACCGCGTCGTTAGTTCTCTCCCCACTGCACTATACTCTCCACGCAAGCAGACGCACTCTTGTTGGGCCGCGACGGCCGACAGCACGTCCGCTGGCAGCTCCTCGACCTCCAGCTCCTGTTCAATCTGCTCCTTCTCCTGCGTCCGCGTCTTGCGCTTTCTGTCACCATCAGCTGCGTCGTCAGACCACTCACACCTTGTATGCAATAGACGCCACGTCGAGCGGACGCACCGCTTGGCGACGACGGCCTCGGCGGCTTGCGCGCGCGCCTCCTCCTCTTGTTCCAGTCGCCGCAGCGCCTGCGCCTTGGCGCTATCCTTGGAGAACTCCTCGGGCGCCTCGTCGTCGCTGTCGCTGGCCACCGCAGCGGCCGCCGCGCGCGCCTTGTGCTGCTTGTCGTCCGCCTTGCGTCCCGCCATCCTGCTTTGCTGTTGTGCCGCCATTTGGGACGTCGGACGCTATTCCACCCGACCAACCAAAATTTCAGCCAATCCCCTCGCAGTATTCACAATTCCGCAGCATTTTCAGCCAATCCACATCATTATTTACACACGAAAGAGCGCATCAAGTCGAAAATGACGACCAATGCGCCGGACAGGAGAGCCCGCGTGCGCGCGCTGCTGCTGGCCGCAGCCAAGGCCCGTGCACACGACGCGCTAACAGGCAATGACGAGGCTCCTGTGCCGCTGTTCGCGCCCTTCAGCCCGTCCCCGCACGCCCTAGTCGCGCAGGTGTGGAGCCTCCTTTTACCCCCCGACGCTCCACCTCCTCTCACCCCAAGCGATCTCCTCGTGGACCTCGGCTGCGGCGACGGCCGCTGGCTGTTCAGCGCCGCCGAGCGCTTCGACTGCCGCGCGCTGGGCGTCGAGATCGACGCGTCGCTCGTGGCCAGGGCCCGCGCTGAAGCCAAGCGCCGAGGGCTCGAGCATCGTGTCACGGTGATACAAGGCGACATACTGAGCGCCGACATCTCCAGCGCGCGGCTCGTCGTCATTTACGCGTTCGCCGAGTCGCTGCCGGGCATTCGCGACCACCTGAGGGCCCAGCTACAGGACACAGCCAGCGTGCTGTCCATTGGTGTACGTCCGTCTCCATAGTCACCCCTCAATGTGGTTGGTTCCTGACGCGATTGACTGGCTGGCTGAGCAGTTCCACGTGCCCGAGTGGACTCCGCAGCGCTCTGGGCGAGTTGAAGGGCTGCGGTGGTACCTGTACGCCATGTCGGCGAGTCGGTGACGGTCTCCAGTCGACAGTCGAGGGCCCTATAGCCCATAGAAATGAGAGCAAGACCGACCGCTTCATCGCTCGCTTAGCAAACGAGCGAGCCGCTGCTTGACGTCGTCGAGCTCGGCGAGCACGAGTCGGTCAAGCTAAGCACAAGGCCGACAAACAGGTCAGCACGGTACGAAACACAAGCGAGTGGCGGTTGTAGCGAGCGAGTGAGCGTACCTGCTTCCGCTTGGCCTCGGTGCGCGCCACCTTGTCAATGAGCGAGTCCGTGGAGCTTGCAACATGGAGCCCGACACCCTTGACTACTGGTCTACCTGCTCGTCCAGAGCGGTTGGCAGTACCTGCCATCCCCAGTTCCATGCGCAGCAGGGACGACAGCGGCGGCATGGACTTGTTCTTCGCGTCCGATGGCTCCGCTCCGCTCTTGGAGCGCTCCCCCTTCCGCTTCTTCCGACCCGCCAGCGTCTTGGACTCCTGTCGGTTCCTCACCACGTCTCCCTCTGTCGACTGCAGTACGTGGACAGAGGGACGAGGGTCCACGACGACGCTGGGGCGGACGCTGACTGCGCTACTGCGGCGAGAGAGCGCAGCCGCCTCGTCCTGGCTTGTGCTGCAAGTGGAAGGCGTGCGGGTTGTCGGTCGCCTTGCTGTTTCCTGCGCCGAGTGCTCGGAGACCAACTGCCGGAACGACGAGTTGCCGATGCTCTCTTGTCTGTGTCGAACGTGCCACTCGGCGGCTTGCAGTCGCTGCAGCGTCGCGTGCAGCTCGGTATCAACTGCTGGCGGTCTCTCGAGGCTCTCGGTCGACTGGCTAGCTGTTATCGTCCGTCGACGGTGCAGGAGAGCTCCACGCTGTGGAGACGGCGACGACTCGGCGAGGGGTTGGCGGTCACCAGGTGACGGGCTCTTGGGTCTATCGACCGAGACGGCGAGTGACTCGTGGTCACTACTGTCGGCGGTGTCAACGCTTGTCGTGCTGTCAATGGCTTGGGTTGGACTGGTCTCCGCCGTCTCGGACACTGGTGATAGGGTGATGAACTACGACCACAGGACCACAAGGGGAACTAAGTCAGTCGGATACGCGAACGATGCAAAGCTCAAGGAGAAGCAACGCACCTGGTGAGTGCACTGTACGCAGATGGCGTCGACCGCGAAGACCTCGGCGGCGCCATGGCGGATGCAGAAGCCGCTCGTCGTCGGCTCCTTCCGAAACGCGCGGAACACATCACGATCAGCCTCCAACGCGTCGTCCGCCAGGCGTCGGAAGGCTGTCACCGCACCGAGACGCCCATCAGTCGATGACTTCACATCGCTAGCTGATCGACAGCACCTACCGTCAAAGGAGAGGTTGCCGTATCCCTGCTGGTCGAACCGCTCGAGCGCGTCCACCATCGGTTCACTCTCGAGCATCGAGCGCAGCGTTGTGACGGCCGTGCGGCGCTGCTGCGCGTCGATCTGCTGCGCTATACAGGACAGTTCGTCGCCTGTGAGGCGCTCGCGAGTCCCGACAAGCTCGAGCTCTAGCGGGAGACCAGTCCACGCGTCCAGGTCATCGACGGAGCTCTGTGAGTACGAGAGGAGCGACGTGAGTCCGAAGAATCGAAGAGAAACACAGGCGGATCGCCGAGACACACCTCGTGGATCTTGCGGAGCGATCGCAGCTCGGCAATGTCCAGGTACCCGTTGTCGAGCGCCTCCATCTCCTCGAACAGCTCGCACAGCGTCAGCGTCTGGCTCTCGTACTGGAACGTGCTGTCCAGCGCCTCGGCACTCGTCCGTCGGCTCTTGACTGGGCTGCTCACTCTGGAAGCGGTCTCATTCCTGGTCGGACTCAGCGTTGCTCTTGTTGGTCTCGATGGCTTGACGTCTGTCTGATCCTCCGGAGCTATCGCTGCGTCTCGAGCCGCATCACACCGACGCACCGCACGATTCCACGCCGCTCTGTGCTCTGGTAAGTGGCCGCTAGTCCGTGGCATCGCTTGCCACCCACCGCCAGTACTGCCATCCGTGCTGACAACTCCTCGCTGCAGCCAGAAGGGCTCAATGAGGTCCTCAAGCGCGGAGACGTCGATGATATCGGGGATGAACCGACTCCGCCGTAGAACAAGCAGCAGCTCACCCAACAGCGCCAGCGTCGACCGTAGCGGAGCTCTCGCTAACGCCATTAGCTGGTCCACTGACAGCTTGCGCGTCAAGTGGAAGCTCGCCGACTCGCTCCACCCACGAGATGAGACCTCCACCGTCGAGTTGGCTATCCGATCAGACTCAGAGACCGACTGGAGCCGCGTCTGCCGCAGTAACACGGCGAGTAGTGACGTCGGGAATGCCGAGACGCTGGCGTCGTCTGCTATCCGCATCACGAGACTCTTGGAGAACATACAAGCTCGTGAGAGGGCTGCGTGGCTGGTCATCGACGACGGAGGAGCGTCCGCAGTCGGTCCATGACCGTCTTCTAAGCTTGGAGTCGGCTGTGCGGCTTCAGAGACCGCTTCGCCGCTGCTCGAATGGTTGTGATGGCGACTGTGGAGCTGCTGCTTTGTGCCTGGGCCGAAGGAGACGCCTGCGCTTCGACGACTAGCGCCAGGGATACCGTTGTTCGAGTGCGTCCTCGCCCTCATAGGCAGCACTGAGATGTACTCGGACGGCATGAGCGCGCCGATCCAGTCGCGAGGGATGACGAGGCCGCAGAGACAGAGCGAGGGCGGCGGCCAGTAGACGCTGCCGACTGGCCCACGCTCCTCGAGGAACGCTCGACTGCAGACCACATCGCGCACGTTACGCAGCGGCACGGGATCCACGAGCAGACCGACAGTGAGCTTGAGCGTCAAGAGGCCATACCGAGTCGTGTGGAGCTCGAGAAGGTAGTCGGCGCGCGCCTCGGGCAGTAGCGAGTTGCCAAACCACTTGGCCGCCGTCATGAGCGGCTTGAACGACAGCACCGCGAAGCCAAAGAACTCGTCGTCGTCGCCGTCTTCTCTAGTCTCTTGGTCATTGCCGTCGGTGGTGGTCGACGCTCGGCGCTTCATCTTGATGAGCAGCTTCTTGTCGGCGCAGTACTCGGTGAAGTCCTCGACGGTCGCGAGCGTGTAGTGCACCCGCGCCTCGCACAGCTGCCACCGGTTGGGCGTGTGGCACTTGCTGCCCTCGAGGTAGATGCGGCTGAAGCCCTGGCCGAGCTGGTACTCGAGGTAGAAGTCCGTGGGCGTCAGCTCCGGCCCGCCGTCCTGCAGCTCGTGGAAGAAGAAGACGACGCGCAGCTGCGTGCTCGATGGGTCCACTGCGCCGCCGTCCACGACCGCTAACTCGTACTGCGAGTGCTGCTCGTCCGCTGCGTGGGCTCGATGGCGAGCCAAAGGAGCCGGGAAGACCTCGCACTGGAAGTTGGCGATGCGATCCAGCATGGCAGACGACGGGCGAGTGCTTAGCGATCGCTTGGAAGTAGACGTCGAGAGCGACGCGGCTTCAGAACAGCCGATTGCGGTCGCTGGCTTCGCTGGCCGCACTTCAAACAGGTCGGCGCTGAGTGATCCAGCAGTTAAGGCGTTGGTTGTGCTGGCGGTGCTACCAGCAGCTCCAAGTCCGACTAGCGGCGCGACCAGCCCCGGCGTCACTGTCTTGCTGGTGTTGACGGCAGTGGACGAGTCTGGCCAAGCCGGAGACGATGTGAAGCTGGAGATGGGAGACCCAAAGGCTGCGTGCAGCTCGTGCGAGATCTTCTGCAGGCTCTGCTGGTGCTTGAAGATGCGATAGCACAGCAGGCAGACGGCGAACTCGACCACGCCTTGCACTGGCGACCGTCTAACAGCTTGGATCGCCGCCTCCCACGTCGACAGCACGACGCCGCGCTGGCGGAGCAGGTAGACTGTCTCGAGCGCCATCTTGAGCGTCATGCGGTAGTCGGCGATCGAGTTGAGCATCTCGCGGGTGTCGTCGCTGCTGCGACCCATGGACGGGTCGCCCTTCATGAGCGCGAGCACCTCGCGCTTGAGCTCCGCGCTGAGTTCACACAGCGACCCACAGAGGAAGCAGCTCCGCGCCATGAGGCCGTCGGATCCCACGCCGTTGCCTGTGACGGAGACGCCTGCTACCGGCAAGCTGCGAGGTCGCCAGAGCTGTCGAACTCGCTGCAGGTCCGCGGCGTGGACGGCTGATGCTTTAGCGACTGGATCGACGTCAAGCGCGTCTTCTTCGACGCCTTCTAAGCCAACGACGGACGCGCAGAAGTCGACGATGCTCAGTAGCCACCACGATCCGTCGGCATCGCGCAGGAACTCGAGCGTCATGGCACGGAAGCGGACGCCGGGGAGATGCAGTTGTGCGTGTTCAATGACGCGCTTGGCCGTCTCGATGGGCTCAGACACGGGCTTGCCGCGGATCTTGGTGAGATTCGCAACGGCCTTGGCATCCGTCGGCATCTGGACGCAGAGGAACTCAGCCAGGGCAGCCGCTCGAGCCAGCGCTTGCTCGCTTAGTACAGCGGCTGGCGGGTTCAAGACTGGGGCAGAGTCAGAGGCTGAAGAGGAGGTTGATGTGTCTGGCGGGGTATCGGCGAAGCGCAGGCTGATCTAGCAGCAACGAGCAAGCACAGAGCGTCGTGATATCTCTCTCTCTCTCACTCCAGTGCGATGAGTCTTTGCCGTACCCGTTGAGGAGATTGACGGCGTAGCTCTTGCCGTCGCTCTCGTCCCAGTAGACGCGGTAGACGCTCGCCTGCAGCCCGCGGCTGTGCACAAACCGCTGGATGCTTACGGGCAGGTCGCTGGGCACATTGGCGACGTGGTCAAACGTCTCGGTCGTGAGCACCACGGTGCTCCGACCGACGCTCGCTTGTGGTGCTGTTATCGGTCCACTACTGCTGTTGTTTGTGATGGTAGAGGCACTGCCGCCTGCTTGTCTGGGCCGCCATCGAGGCGTCGTCCGGACTGCCAGCACCACCTCGCGCGACTGTCGACTCCCGTCGCGGCTCGACACTCCTAACGGCGGCGGCGTCGTCTGCTCAAGCAGGTCAGTGTACAGCTTGCGCCGCCACACGGACGCCTTCTCCTGCCGCACGACGCAGCCGGAGGCGTCCGTCTCGAGCCACAGCACCGCTTCCGTGCCGTTCGGACGCTCGGCGACGACTGTGAGCGGGAGGTTGGCGCGCAGCCTGCGAGTGCTACAGCCTGCGCCGGTCCTGGTCTCGTACGGCTGCAGATACTTGTAGAAGAAGACCCCGGGCTGGTGATTGGCGGTGGGTGTGGTGTCAGTCGCTAGACACCTCGAGATGCCGACACGCATGCACTGCCACGCACTTTGACGTCGCACGGGTAGCCGGGCAGCGGGCAGTCACCCGCCTGGACCTGCAGCGAGAAGTCAAGCAGTGGATCAGTTGGTCAGCGGCCTGGAGGGCGGCGGCGGGAGTATCAAAGCGTACGCTGGCGCTCCAGAGCGTCGTGGACGACTGCACCTCGGCCCGCAGACGCGCGCTGAGCGACCCGCGCCGACGCATTCAGCCGACAGCCGACTGCGTTGACCGAGTGACGGACCAGGCGCCTTAATTGTGCCACTCGACACCGAGCTGTGGGGCAATGGAGGGCTATAAATACAGCGCGGACTCGCGATGCAGCCAGCCTTCTTGCGTTGAAGTGGGTGCAGCCATGGTGATGGCGTCAGCATGATTATTCCACATGTCAGCACTATGATTGGATATAAAGGAATGATGCGTTCCATTCTCTCCTTGGATTGGTTGAAAACATTCGAAGCTGCTCACGTTGACGCGCGCTCCTTTTCAGGCCATCACGGCCACCATGACATGACAACCGCACATTCCTCCTCCTCCTTCGGCGCCGCTCCTTCCTCCCTCCCTCCTCCTTGCTCCCCCGCTCAGCATGAAGGCCGCCGCTGCCGTGATCGTGCCCACGGCGTCGCTCTGGTGGAAGCTGGGCGCCGTGTCTGGCGCCAGCGCCGTGCTGCTCGGCGCGTTCGGCGCGCACGGGCTGCGCAACTCGGTGACGGACCCCAAGATGCTCAAGAACTGGGAGACGGCCGCGCACTACCAGCTCGCGCACTCGCTCGTGCTGCTGGCGGCGCCGCTGTGCCGCCGCCCGGCGCTCGCGGGCGGACTCATCGCCTCGGGCACGCTGCTCTTCTCGGGCTCGCTCTACGCCATGGTGCTCTCCGACCAGCGCAAGCTCGGTGCCATCACGGTCCGTCCGCAGTCGTTGGTCGTCTGCGTAGTGGGTGGACGAGAGACTAACGAGCGGCGTATGTCTGTTGACTGCAGCCCATTGGCGGCGTCGCGCTCGTGGCCGGATGGCTCGCCCTCCTGCTCTAGGCCGTCCGTCAGCCCAAGTCGACAGTCCTGCCTGAACTCAATAGCAGCTTGCTTGGCTTCCTGTTTGATCGTTCGTGTGGTCCTTGATCTTGTTGATGACACCGCTCGAGGCGGTCAGAGGCGCCAAGACCAGCGCTCTTGAAGCGCCTGCAGCGTCGAAACCGATGCGGACAGCAGGCTGATCGTTTCGCCGCCGCCGAGTGACCAGCAGTCGCCACCGACACGGACGCCGTTATAGACCAACAGGAGCGTCTTGGCTTGGTGCTGTTGCTGTTGCTGTTGCTTGCCATCGGTTGCAGGCGCCCGCCCTTTGGCCCAAGCGTCGTCGACGGGTTCCCAAGGATCGAGCAGCCACGGGTCGGATCGCTCGCGGTGTGACTGGTCGCACTCGCCGGCCGCCCCTTGGCCGCCAACAGCCGCATCGGATCCGTCCCCAGCGGCTGTGCTCTCCTCCCGTCGTCCGCTCACAATCGGATTCCCGCTCGCTCCAGTGCTGGCGAGTCGTCTCTAGCCACTGCCGAGCAGTCGGAGGTCGAAGGTGTAGAAGCTCAAGCTCAATCGCCGGCATGCGGCACGTGCAGCTTTGGACGCTGGCGCTGCTGGCGCTGGCGCTGCTGGCCGCCCCTGCTCGAGCCGCGTGCCCCAACAAGTGCTCCGGCCACGGCCGCTGCACGGGCAACGACGTGTGCGAGTGCATGCAGAACTGGCAGGGCGGCGACTGCGCCGAGCGCGTGTGCCCCTTCACGCGCGCGTGGCACGACACGCCGTGGGCTGACGACGAGGCGCACTATTACGCCGAGTGCGGCAACCGCGGAGCCTGCGACCGCGACAGCGGTGCCTGCGACTGCGACGAGGGCTTCACGGGCAGCGGCTGCCGGCGCATCGTATGCCCCAAGGACTGCAGCGGCCACGGCACGTGCGAGTTCATCGAGGACCTGGCCAAGGACACATTCCACGTGGCCGTGGGCGGCGCCACGACGCGCGTCTACAACCTCTGGGACCGCGAGAAGGTCATGGGCTGCGTCTGCGACCCGGGCTTCGAAGGACACGACTGCTCGCTGCGCATGTGCCCGCGTGGAGACGACCCGCTGACGCCCAGCCAGTACGACATGAAGCAGGTGATCGTCGTGACCGTGGGCACCGCCGCGAAGGGCTACCTCACCTACTTCGACCCGTACGGCAACGCGTACACGACCGACAGGATCGACCTCGCTTTAGGAGCGGACGCGGCCGCGAGGTGCGCGCTCATGCAGGTCGCGCTGCGCAGACTGCCCAACAACGTGCTCAACGGCGTCACGCTGGCCTCGATCGCAGCCTTCAGCCCTTTCACGCGCACCTCGCCGACGTCGAGCGGCGGTATGATCGCGGTAGACCCCACCGGCGTCCTCAGGTGCCAGGTCGACTTCCCGTCTGGTCCGGGCACCTCGGGGTACCAGAACCTGCTCGGCTGCAACTTTGGCCTGCATGGGGAGAAGGGGATGCGTCCGGTGACGGGGACATCAGGCGCGGACGCTTGCACCGTCTACGAGTACTATGGCGCCTCAACGGCCGCGGCGGCGGGAGATCGCCCGCTGACAGAGCTGGCCGTGTGCTCCGGCCGCGGCCAGTGCGACCAGACCACGGGGCTCTGCAAGTGCTACACGGGCCATATGGGCCTCGCGTGCCAGAAGCAGGAGGCGCTCGTCTAGGCGGAGAGGACGGAGGCGACGGCGAGGAGCATCCAGCTTGCTTGATGTTGCTGCTATCGGGGCTGACTGGCCTTGAGTTGAGCGGACAGTTGCAGGCGGTGGATGCTGGCGAGCCGGACGCCTCGTGCATTGAAATTCCCCGACGTGTTCTAATACAGTCGGCCGACCGTGTGAGACGCGCACTCGTCATCTCGTTCTCGGACTCGTTCGTTGTGTTACTGACTATCGCCGCGAACGCCTCGCTCGTTGACTGCCGCGGTATACAAACGGTGAGCGTCAATGCCAGATACGGCCGCTACTACCATGTCTCGAGCCTGCCACTCAGTCGGGACTCTCACCTTGGAAGGCGGCCGTGTCGTGCGCCATCGACGGCGACTTGACGATCCGAGCGACGCGAGTCCCCGCCTGTAAGAGTGAGATCATCCGTCTTAGTGACTGGTCCATCCATTATGAAGACTCCATTGTTCGAGACCCACCTCCCACGCCAAGACGACGCGGTTCGTGATCGAATGCGACCAGCTATCGCCTGTCATACCATCACAGACTCATCGTCAGCTCCAAACGAACACCTGAGTCGCAGTCGACCTGATGCCCCATTACCCAGCGCTGGAGCCTCAATGGACCCGCCTGCAGCGCTTGACCCGTCGCCTCCACGTGCAGAGGACGACTTGTTGGTCATGTGGTTGGTCAGGAGGATCTAGATCAGCATCGGCACGTCGTTAGTCCTCAAGATAGAGCCGCAATGAGACGGCAGACCTAACTTGGAGACGTACGCAGACGTGGAACTCGGACGCGAGCGAGTGGAGGCGGTTTGCCAGGTCGTCCAGCGCTCGAAGACGCGGCGAGTAGTCGTCAAAGCCGTGGCGGAAGTGGAACGCGACCGTGTCGAACACGACGAGCTTGCACTGCGAGCGGACGCGTCGTCAGGCAATCAGCTTCTTGATAAGGACTCCGTATACCGTTCCCCACCTCTGGCATCTCGTGGAGGAGACTGCGGAGCGCGTGCACGACCTCGAGCTGCTCGACAAAGTCGTGCACGCGGTAGTACGAGATGCCGCGCAGCAAGTCGTCGCGGGTCTGTATCAGCCACGTCAGCATGGACAAGCTGGCTGGCTGGATGACCAAGTATGAGAATGCAACACCTGTTGAGCGGTCCCTACTCGCGGGAAGTCCTCGCAGAAGCACGCGGCCATGTCCGCCACGCGCTCGATCACGAAGCTCCCCTCGCTGTCTGCAAGTCATCGAGAGAGTTGCTCAGCAGGGAATAGACGGCCAGCCAAGACAAGACTCCTACTGGACCAATAAATATGGTCGACGACGTGGCTTCGCCGTCGTCGAGAGCGTACTGCGCCGCCAGACTCGCGTGGATGCTGCCTCAGGACGTCTTCCGTCAGTTCTCATGGCTACAAGAGTGCCATTTGGAGGCCGCGGCGTACGCCAGCTGTGTCTTCCCGGTGCCTGGCGCGCCGCCTGCAATTGCCATAACCAAGTGAGCTCGACTGACTTGCCAGTCAGACAATGAGCCAAGGCGACGTGCATATCTCGGTGATCTCGCCGCGAGGCAGTCCGCCACCCAGCACGGCGTCCAAGTCGCCCGCGAACAGCGAGACCGTCCGCCTGCGCGCCGCTTCCTGTGTCGTCATCCGTCAGCCAGTGGCTCCAATGCTATCCAGAGTGTATATCGGCGGTAGCCAGCACCTGGAGCACGTCGAGCGCCGAGTGGCCGAACGCGTCGACCGGTGCGCCGCGCTGCAGCTCTTCGAGCGCCGCCGCCGCCTCCTGCACGCTGATCCCAGCCTCTACTCCAAGGCAGTACAAGGCAAACGCCTCTGTTAGCCTCTGATAGAAGTTGTGTGGCGATTGGGGAGCTTCCGAGAGCTGGGACGCACCGTTGGCGAGCTCGCGCGCCGACACCTCGAGGACTTCCGCCACCGTGTGGAAACCTGCGCTTAGCAGCGACGCTACGTCCACAGCGGTCACTACAGACGCTCGGGGTTATGGAGAGACTAGTGGAGGGTAGAGCGCACCCAGCAAGGACGGCGCTAGACCCGCTGCCGCCAGTGGAACGCGCGCACCGCCGAGGTCCCGCGGCTCGGCCTTCATCTCGAGAATACACTTGTTCTCACTATGGTCAACTAATGTCGAAGCAACATTGCAGACAGGTGTCGTGCAACCTACCATACAGCATACCGATCCTTTCACATACCATTTGACAGGTCGTCATTCGCCCCATGATTGGCTAAAATTGGCTATTTATGTATCATGATTGGCCAAAATGCAATCCCTGCCCACCGCCGGTCATCTCGATGAAGGGGGGAGCGCATGTTGGCCGCACCTCCAAAACCGCGGCTGATCAGCAGCGAGCGCCGTCCGCGTCGCCCTCGCCTCGCCCCCGCCCTCGCCCCCTCGTCCGCCGATCTCCATGGCGCTCCGCCAGGGCCTCCAGCGCGCGCTGCTGCTGCGCTCGGCCGCGTCTGCGCGTCGCCCGGTCGCGCGCGCGTTCAGCGTGGCGCCGCACGCCGCCGACAAGTTCGTGATCGACTTCCCGGAGGAGCACGAGGGCCTCAACATCGAGTTCAACTGGTCGCTGGCGGACGACGACGTGACGCCGCACGGCGACGCGTTCCGCAACCTGCCGTTCGCCAAGCTGCAGGCACTGGCGGGTGCTGCCGCCGCCGCCGACAAGGGCAAGGACAAGAGCAAGCCCGCCAAGGTGCAGGAGGTGGACGTGGACGTGTCCGTCGGCGCCTTCGAGCCCGTGTACGAGAGCGTGACGACGCACCTGTCGACGCTGCCCAGCCTGTTCACGCAGGACGGCGCCGTGGGCTCCTTCAAGGACGACCGCTCGCGCGTGCGCGTCATCGCCGACGCGCCGCGGGCCGCGCTCTTCGCGCAGAGCCTGCTGGTGCGCGTGCCGACCAAGGACCCGCACGCGGCGCGCTCCATCGTGGCGTACGTGGCATCCACTGGCGCGTTCGCGGGTCAGCCGCCAGCTGCCTACCTGCTGCTGGACAAGGACGACGACGGCGCGCTGTTCGCCAAGGTCGTGGTCACCGGTGCGGCCTCGCTGTCCACGCTGCAGGACGCCATCGGCCTGGCCAAGAAGAAGCTGCTGGCGCTGCAGGACTCGGCGTCGCTCGTGCTGCCCGCCGACGCGCTCACCAAGGACGGCAAGACGGCGCTCGTCTTCGGCGCCTCGCCCTCTGCGCGCGCCAACGCCGTCAACGCGGGCCTGCTCTACGGCGCGCACCAGACCATCTGGAACGCCGCGGGGCTCACGTCGCTCTTTGGCGGCGCCATCGCGGACGCCAAGGCCGTCACTGGCAGCAAGCAGCTCGCGCCGGTCGACGCTGTTGTCGCTGCGGTGCATGTGCCGTGCCACAACCTCGTGGACGCCCCCAAGGCCGCCATCTTCGTGGACGCCAAGGCCGGTGGCGTCAAGGGCATCTCGACCAAGGACGCGGCCAAGCGGCTCGGGGCGGCCGACGCGGACGCCGACGCCGACAAGTTCGCGCAGCTGCTCGAGGCCGCGCAGACCAAGAGCTTCGTCGTCGGCAGCGACGCCGACATCGCCACCGCCTTCGCCAAGGTCTGAGCTGGGCTTTAGTACCGCGACGCGCCTTCAGGTGGCCTCCGCCTCCTTGGGCGACTGCCGTGAAGCGCAACCGACGCAAATATATCCCTGTCAGCCACTCCAGCACTTGTCTGGTCATTTTATATTGATCAGAGCCAGAGCGGGGGCTCTCTCATATGCACTCGCCGCCTTCCGCCGCCTCCGTGGTCGCATTACCACTGGCGAGCGCGGTCGGCCGCCTCGTTCTTGGCGTCGCGCGCGTGGCCCTTGATACCGTTCTTGGTCTCACGAGCGCGGTCAAACGCGTCGTCCTTGGCGTCGCGCGCATGCTCCATGGCGTCCTGCGCGCGGTCCTTGACGTTGTCCTTGGCGTTGCGAGCGCGGTCCTGGGCATCTTCCTTCGCACCCCACGCGCGGTCCTTGGCGTCACGTGCGCGGTTTTGGGCATCTTCCTTCGCACCCCACGCGCGGTCCTTCGTGTCCTCCTTGGCACCCCACGCGCGATCCTTGGCATTACGCGCTCGGTCCTGGGCGTCGTCCTTGGCGTTGCGCGCGCGATCCTTGGCGTCCTGCGTGGCGTCTTCGGGCGCCTTGCTGACCAGGTAGTCCTTCCACTCGTCGGCCTTCTCCTTGACCTTGTGCGTCCAGTCGTCCGCCGCTCCCTTGACGCGGCTGGCCACGTCCTCGGCCGCGCTTTGCGTCTGGTCGGCCGCACGCTCGCCCTTCTCTCTCGCATTCTGCGCCGTCTCGTCCGCGCGGCCGCGCCACTGCTCCGTCTTCTCGCGCGTCTTGGCGCGCAGCTTCTCGGGTGCCTCCATCGAGCGGTTGCCGGGCTCCTTGGTGCGGCTGGCGCGCTCGGCCCACTCGTCCACCTGGCGGCCCTTTTCGCTCGCGCGCTCGCGCATCGCGTGCTGCACGCACTGGCGGAAGTCCTCCGTCTCCTGCTCGCAGCGCGCGCGCTCCAGCGAGCCGCCCCAGAGCTTGTGGAACCAGTCGGCGTAGCACTGCTGCACGCGCTCCTTGTGCTCGGCACACTCCTTGAACTCCATTGCTGCTGGTGCCGGTGTGCTTGCTGGCTTGCTGGTTGCTTGCTGGTTGCAAGTCCGCAAATGAACTGGAGACGTGCTGGGCTAGGCTGCTAGCTTTCATCCTTGGTGATCCATGGGCGACATTGCTCGTCAATGTTCGCATGTGACAAGGCTGCGTTTGTCGCCCACCACTTCAATCAGCCCGCAAATACCCTGTTTGATTCGATACGTCTGTCAATTTGGTGTTTGAGTTCCGAGAATGTTTTGCTCAAAAGTATTCATGATTCGATTTTAGTTTTAAATTGATACAGGATGACGGGTTGCAACCGTTGCTCCAGCACGACATTGTGGATCAACGGTAATTTACCCATTTTCCGGTCAGGGAGCAGCCCAAATCAGCTGATTTGGGCGGTAAAGTATGTTTCTGTGCATGTTTTGTTTCGCCTTGGTTGGACCCAACCATGGCGTACCGTCAAGGACGCGCACTCAATGCCACTACCGCACCCGACAGAATAGCGTGGGCGTGGGCCTTTCCTCTGGCGCATGTCCGTGAAACAGCAAGTTGACACTCGTCGTGGTCTGTTTCCATACGATTTTCAAGTGATTCCAGCGCCACCCCCTCTTCCCCAACAAGCATACAAACGGCAAGAGCTTTTACGACAGCACTCTCTCTTGGGTTTTGTATGCCTCCGTCTCGCAAGGCAGTTCTTTCCTTCTTTTTTCCTTCCACCCGCCGCGCAAACCACCACTAACTACCAGCAGCGGCCAGCCGGGTTCTTATTCGACCGGGATCTCTCTCTCCTATCCGTCTCGGCCTGGCTGGAGACGACCGACTGGTCCGTCCGCCCACACGTCCACACTCTCCGCCCGCGTCCGCGTCCTCGCTCCCCCCCCCCCACACACACAGCCAAGCCGGTACGTCGCGCTGCCTCGAGTGGCGTCCTGTGGGAGGTGTAAGCGCCGTCATCATCAGACGGAGACTGACCGGTGGGTTGGTTGGTGTGCAGGTAGGATGGCGCCGATCGGCAACAGCTTCCGCGGCATGATGCGCGGCAACTCGTCGAGCAGCGGCGGGTCGGCGGAGGCGTCGCGGCTGTCGGACGACAGCGACGTGCAGATGCAGGGCTGGATGCGCAAGCAGAAGGAGACGCTGCGCTCGTGGGCCCGGCGCTACTTTACGCTGAGCGGCAAGGTGCTGACGTACTACGAGAGCGAGGACACGTCCCGCGCGCCGCGCGGCGTGCTCGAGTTCGCCGACGTGACGGCGCTGACGACTGAGAACAACGGGCTGTCGCTGCACCTCGTGAGCGGCAAGGAGGTGCGGCTGATCGCCGACACGCACGTGGCGTACGCGGCATGGATGGCCGTGCTGTCGGCCGCCGTCAAGGCGCCGTGCACGGCCTCGAACCGCACGAGCAAGGACGGCTGGGCGCACTGCCTGACGGACGACGACGTCTGGACGCGCTTCTTCGTGGTCATCAAGAACGACAGCTTCAGCTGCTACGAGTCGGAGGACGACGACGCCGAGCTCGCGCTCTCGGGGCTCATCCGCGCCGTGGACGACTGGGACGGTAAGCGCTTCGGCGTCGTCTGCTCGCTCAACCGCGGCCGCACCATCAAGCTCTGCTTCGACTCGGCCGAGGAGAAAATGTCCTGGTTCCTCACGCTCGAATTCTCGGTCTCCTACGGCAACGCGCGCATGAAGAGGGAACTCTCGGTCAAGAAGGCCGCGTCCGGCAACCCGCTCGCGCGCGCCGAGTCGGCCAAGAAGGACGTAACCGAGGCCTCGGCCGCCTCGGACGACGGTGTCTGGATCTAGCGCCGCCATCACCACCACCACCACCAAGACAAACAAGGCAAAAGATGAAGAAGAGGACGAGAAAACGTCACAATTCGCCCGCCGCCGCCCGCCGGCCCCACGCACAAGCTGAAGCAGCGCGCGGACGAGGAGCAGGACCGGAGGCTGGCCGGCTCGTTACAGCAGCCCCCGCGTCGTAAATATGTGAGCAAACGTGAAGGTGTCGTGCTGCGTCCGCGCGTTTCCGTCCAATTGGTTGCCGTAATTCCCCGTTAAACACTGCGCCAGCTGCGGACACGGTTCAACGTTCATGGGGGCGGACTGGCCTTTGCCGCTCGTCGTCTGCTCGGATGCAATTTGCACATGGCGTCCGTCGTCAACTCGGCAGATGTGGGGGTGGGATTGGTTGACGTTGCACAGCAGGTTCTTTTGACATAACGGGAGTGATACTTCTGACAAAAAGGGAGTACTCAGCACGGCTTGTCATGCCGAGCGCGGACTCGGCAAGGGCAGCAGCACCCCGACCACGTTAGGAGCACGGCTCCGGCGACTCTTTTCAAGGTGAATGCTTTAAGTTCCGCTGGCATGAACTCAAGTGGATTTGGCCACCCTTGCTTAGAGCTTCGTCAAAGTAAAGGCGCTACTCGTGTAAAACTTCGACAAGCCAGTGAGTTGCTCGCAAGCTGTCGTCACATGGGCGTTGGCCGCCAAATGTGCTCTTAGTTGCCATCGTGCTGGCCGCAATCCTGCTTGCCACTATCGTGCTGCCCGTCATCATGCTGTCCGCTGTCGCACTGGTCACTGCTGGGCAGGTCAACGCCAGGGATACCGAATATGGCATGTTGCTATTAATGTCAGCAACATGGGCTGGCAAATGGATAATGCCATTAATTCGAATTAGTCGATGCAATATTGTCCAGCTACGCCTCAACGGTGGAGACGTCCCAGGGGTCCCTGTTGTACATGAGATACATGAGCATCTCGAGCGTCTCTGGGTCGAAGCGCTTGCGCAGGCCGTCTGGTGAGAGCACATGTCACGTCGGGCATGCTCTTTGCGAGCCTGTCACCACCAAGCTCTTCTCAGCGTTTTCCAGCCATACTTGCCCTGGCCCTTCGTCTATGCAGTTGCTATCTCTCTTCAGATCACCTTCTACAGGCAACCTGCGTCTTTCCCCAATCCAGAAAGTATCTTGTTGGGATGTGTTACCCAATGTGTCATATTTTGCCCACTAGTGGTCGAGTTCGTGACCCCACATGTACGACAGTCGAAAGCTCTTAAATCAGCGATGGTGCTGCGTGCGTATGCCCACGGATAAGAGAATTTTTAGTGGAGAATGAGGGTACAGAGACCCCCGTTGCATATTCATGCAGGTCTCTGTCGAGGAAAAGGTTGTACGGACTCCTGTGTTTGTTGTTTGTTCAAGTGAGAAGTTGCCAATATAACTTTATATTCGTCTAAAATTCAATCCGAATTGACAGATCGACGAATGCATTATTCAATTATAAATATTGCATTAACGGATTAGCCTTATTATTTTTTCGGTATCACTGGTCACCGCCACGCAAGTCGCCGCCACGATGGACGCCGCCAAGATGGTCGCCACGCTGGCCGATGTCACGCTGGCCGCCACCGCGCAAGAAGGGTAGACCTGGCTGCCGACGCAATGGACGCCGCCGAGCTAGTCGCCACTGAGCTAGCCGACACCGAGCCAGCCGTCGTCATGTTAACCGTCACCGTACTGGTCAGAATCGTGCTGGCCGCTAACTTCTTGGCCGCTGTCGTACTGACCTATACCAAGCGAGAAATCGTTGGCTTATCACCATGGTTCGGGCCGCGGTCGAGCAGGTTGCCGTCCTGCTAGCCCGTGTGAGCTCTTGAATTTTGGCCAATCGCATACAGCACCTAGGCGTCGGATTTGTTGGCGACGATACGGCCACACTGGGGAAATGTAGATGGCTTACAAAAGCCAAGTTTTTAACCTTGATTTTTTCGAGTATTAGCAAAAATCCCGGCAGAAAATATTACGATTGCCTACAAAACCATCGAAAACACCAACGAAACCCTGGCATTCAGAAAACATTTCGGTATCTGCGTTGTCATGGACGCGAAGCAACCGGCCCACGAGAGCCGACACAGCCAGGAAAAGCGCGCCAAGCGTGCCAAGACGTGGAAGTCAGGATACAGCACCAAGCGCAGCCGCAAAGTGCGGTTCCAGGCGAAGCGCTCGCCGTATGTCGACACTGGCGGAGTCGTGCGCCAACCGCGCACGATGCAGACCCACTCCGTCACAAATTATCTCACTAAGCCCAGAATCCGCTAGCGCGCGCAGTGCACACCGAGATCGAGGTCATCAACCTTACAGCTGATAGCGACGAAGAATTACCGGACGACCAGGCTAAGTGACCCCAAGACGTCGACAAGCTGCGCGAGAAACAGCTCCCGGACGGCCTCGGCTTCGACATCATCGGCGCGCTGACCAAGTGCGAAGGCATTCGAGAAAGCAACATCTCGTCATGCCACAACGGCAGCATCGGCGTTTGCTGCTCGGGTGGCAGCTGTGCCGTCGGAAGGCACTATCGGCCTATAGAAGCTGCGGGTCTGCAACCTAGACGTAGTCGCCTCGAGTTCGAGGTCGTAGCCACCCGCGACATCCGTGCTGGTCGCTGTGTCGTGGCGTATTGGGGCGTTGTCACCACACATGGCTACGCTGCTGACGAGCACTAAGACAACGATTTAGTCGTCAAGCTGATTACCACAGTCAAGGATATGGCGAGCAAGAAGAAGACCAAGATAATGGCGGGTTACATCGACGCCAGGGATGCGGGAATTATCGCCCGGCTCTTGAACCACTCGGTCGAGGCGCTGTGCTCCTTCGTGGAGATGCACAACCGTGATCATGTCGCCGTTTTTGTGGTTGCTGACCGCGAGATTGCAGCAGGAGAGGCCGTAACGGTCCTCTAGTTGACGAGCTGTGGTTTGATTGCGGATGCGGCAGCGCCAATTGTGTCATTAAATCCAAATAGTTCTTCCTCACCACCACACCCTAAGGATATCAAAATGCTCGTCTCTTTAGGTTCGAAGCAGCTCGACGATATTCTATCAGAAGCCGCCTTCGGTGGACATCAGAAGCCAATATTGCGACCACGGGGCTACTTTGAAAGAGAAGCCATAACAAGATGGTTGCTCAGTTACACGAAGTTCCCGCATACATGCGCTGTAGTCGAGATCGAGGACTGTCTAAAGATGTCCTTGGTCGACTCCAAAAGCAATGATTGCGACCTCGGAGCTACCTTGAATGAAGGAGTCATAGCGCGGCGGTAGCTTGACATGTGCGCTTGTTGTGGCCTTGACGCTTGCACATCGAGCAACGCGGTATGTCCGTGGAGGCACTCCCCGTCCCTCCTGAGCTTCTGGTACGTTGGCTAATCGTCCGACCTGCAGGAGGCGTCGGCTCTGGGCTTGGCGGCATTGAGGACGAGTCAAGCTCTTGCTTGATAGGATGGATGACATGGGCAGTTCCGAACGCTTTGACGTACGCACGGACCTTGTAAACATCATCGAAGAAGTTGAACACCTCGTCAAGACGCCCGTACGCGGTCAGTGCCGTGATGAAATACCGCGTGAAATGTCTCGCTGATCCATAAACTCGCACGTGCACCGCCGCAGCGAAATGGCCACGCGGCGCTTGCAGGAAGGCATCTAGCTGACGTTGTTCGCGTGGGCAATGTCCTCGGTGACAATGTCGCACTTGTACAGGCCCGTCCGCGCGAGTTGTCCGTCGTAGCACTCCGCAGCCGCCGGCGCCACGACACGATGGTCCTGCTACCATTTTTTGCGCCTGATGTTGAGGCTTGCTTACAGCATCTCTGTGTACTTCTCCATGAACGGCAACGGCAACAGATAGCTTAAATCGCCGACAAGAGCCACACTGTTCACGTTCTCGACGAAGTTGGTCGAGCGCCATCCATACAGCTATTCCTTGCCAATGTGAGGGTGCAGCACCAGTTATTCTGGATCGATCGATGCCACATGCACTCGAGCAGTCTCGACACGTCAGAGCCCGAAGATCACTAGTGCAGATTCGTAGTTCTCCCGGGTTGGCGACTTCTGGATCTCCCAGACGTGGTTCTCGTGGACTGGCTTGAACGTCGATAATGCAGCTCGGATGTTTCTCATGAATTGAACAGTGCAGATCTTCTGGATCAGCGACAGCGTTCTTGTCGCAGCGATGAGACCGCCGGGCCAGTCAGAGAAGAGGGCCGCGCTTGTAACGGGGTACACGTGGCGTACCCGGGGTACGCCGCTGAACCCATTGAGTACAGTCGAGCTGTACTCATAAGTCTCTGACCATGCCTGTGTGTACCACACACAGTCCTCTGTTAGAGTCGGACAGTCAGTCGGTGA
>JAADXY010000429.1:0-23320 GCA_023338065.1 Phytopythium montanum
CCCCCGCGAGTAGCTCTTTGCTATGACTCACTGAGTAGACCATGACTCTTCATGGAGACGCTGTTGGGCCAGCAATGTTGTCAACGTGACCTTCATTCCGTACTTGAAGTTGTCATGAATGTATGCTTCCTCTATCAGTAAGCCGTCCTGTAGAAGGCGAGCCTACGGTACTTCGTTGGTGGCGGGTTCATAAATAGTATTGTACTACTACTACAGTATCACTGTAGTACTATTTTTTTGAAATTGCTGGTGAGCTTCGTTGATACTTGAAGTATCGTTTTGGGCCATGAGCGGACTCTTGGTGCGTCCTCACTCAGTCCCCATGGTGGGTCTCCGTCACATACAGATCCCCTCCTCCCTGCTAGAATACCCGACCGGCACGTAGCGCTGGGAGGAGAGTGCAAGCTTGGCGGCTCGTACGAAGATCAGCACGTAAAGAATAGTGAGCTACTCGATCATATTTACTTGTAGTTGGTGAAAGCAGCGATCAGCTCGTCCGCGAGCTTTATCATCCCCATCAGATCAGCCAGACAAGCTCCTGCTACATCGACGCGATTTGGAGGCTTGATCCGCGGGATCGAGCCTCCGAATCCCCGTCTAGAGGCGCCACCATCCCCGCTCCTATGAACGAGGCTACCACATGGACAAGCGGTGTAGTACTACTACTGTAGTACTACTGTAGTAGTACTTTGCTTCCTCGCAAGTGTTCGAGAAGCGACAAGCGAAGGCGCTCAAGACCCGACACTTTGACGTGCTCTGCTCGTGCCTCGGCGACCCGCTTCACGCTCATAGACGGCCACAGCTACGGACGCAATGGCGGCGCTTAGCGACGAGGAGCAGGAGCTGATCCAGCGCGACCGGGAGGCGCACCCTGGCTGCTTCTACTCGACGGCGCTGTCCCAGTCGTGCCGCTCCATCAACGGCGACAGCAAGTGCGAGATCGCCAAGAAGATCTTCCGCCAATGCCCCGGCGAGCGCAAGGTGCGGTCCAGCATATCGTCTGCTTCATTGGTCAGCATCACTGTAGTCTTAACGTGGCGGTGGGCAACGGCAGGAGCTCATCTCGAACCGGAAGGAGGTGACGGAGGACGAACATGCCGGTGTTGACGACGAACTCACGCCCGGCGAGTTCTTCAACCGCGAGCGCTTGGACCCGCGCAAAGGGTGCGATCAAGGCTTATGGCTGTGGCTGCGAGCTGGGAGCTGACACGTGTGGCTGGTTGACTGTAGGGACGGCGACTTTGGCAGCTTCTTCTTCAACCCGTTCAGCCACAGGTGCGTGGATATCTAGTGTTGGGTGGTTGGCCAATGACTAACGCTGGTATGCTGTTGTTGTGAGCAGGGAGGACGACTTTGAGGCGCAGCTGAGTCCGTTCGACTTCCTGCGGCAGGAGATGCTGCGTCCATTCGAAGGTGCCGAGTAATGCGCTCGATCGATCATCCCAGTCGACTGGAAACTTGACTGACATTGTCTATGGACCAGGCTTCTTTGGCGGCGGCTTCTTCAGCGGCGGCGACTCGAACCCGTTCGAAGGCATGGAGAGGGAGTTCGAGCGCGTGCCGTTCGGTCAGCAGCCGTCGATGCCTCGCCGAGGAGCGGCGCAGCCGCCGCCGACTCCACCGCACTACTCGTTCCAGCCGTCACAGGGCAAGAGAGGTACCCGATGTTGTAGCACTTGATGCGATGGGTGAGCTCGTTCTAATTGTTTGACTGGGAGCAGGAGAGAATGGCTCGAAGGCGAGGGCAGAGGAGCAGAAGGACATCTTCGCGGGGTACTCTGGCAGTGTCGACGAGGTCTAGCCTTGTCGGGCAATCACCGCGACGTCCCTGGTTGAAGGAGAACTGAGTGTTGATGTGGACAGAAGCATCGAAGCGGTCATTGGAGGTCAATCAACACTACAGTACTGACAGCCTATTCAACGCACTACTGGACACAGCAAGCGTCCTTGTCCGGAGAACCAGGCTTCCTCTCGGCCGAGGCGATTTGTGGCGGCGCTTGAAGTGTTTGGGTCGGGCTGGTGGCTCCCCCAGTCACTTGCGCAGTCGATGGCTTTCTTGGCAGCTCGGGCTTTGATAGACGGCGACTCGGAGTCCTGTCAATGGGTCCCGTGCCTGGAACGGACGTGCGCGTCACCAGTACCGGGAGGCAGTCACTCGCTTCTGCAGGCGGTGACGGTGATGCTCTGCTGGTTGCTGCAGCTGTCGCCACGGACTCGACTCTGCTCTTTCGACGCGTGGGATTGGACCTGCCGCCAAAGTCCGGCAAACGACTACTTGGTGGTGGTATCTCGACACCTCGCCGCTCCATTGTGCCTCGGAACACGGAGAAAGGAGACTCGACAGTCGTGGCGCTGGGCGATTGTCCGTCTTCCCGTGTTGCGTGACTTGCAGGCGCTTCAAACACAAACGGCCGGGTTTGTTCAGCGACTTGGTCGTGAAATGACTTGGCGAACTGCGATGCGTCTCGCGCTTCAATGACGCCGACAAAGCGGATGTTTCCCTTGGCGACACTCGTCGTCACGGATGCGTCTGTATCGACCACATTAGACCGCTCAAAGTGGTGGCGGTATAGCGCTGGCGGTCTCGGGCGGGCGTCGTAGTACCGACGCAGCAGACTTGAGAACCGGTCGACAGCTGAAGAAGACGGTGGATGCGTCCGAAACAGCGGATTGTGAACATACACTGCGGTCTTTGGCGTTGTAGTGGAGCTGTTGTGGCGGCCGTCAAGAAGCTGTAAACACTCGCCTGATAGTCGCTGAAGAGTGGTCGCCACTGTAGCCGACTCAATGTGCCTGGCCATCCGACCAATTGCCCGACAGCAATCCGCAATGCCCTCACGAACATCGTCAAAGAACGCGATTCGTTCCACTACGGTCGACGATAGCAGTAGCCGAAGTAGGCGGAGTTTGTTCGCCGCACAGGTGTAGAGAGCAGTCGGCAGTCGGTTCCCTGTGCTGTTGTTGACAGGGTCTAGCCGTAGATCGTCGGTTGATGAGCACACCAGCAAGAAGGCTCGTTGGGTGGCGCGTTGCTGTACAAGCAGGCGAACCCACTGCAAGAAGTACCGGTTCACCGTCTTCGACTGGCTCAGCCGTGCTTGCTTCCCACTTCTGCCTGTCGTCGCTGACCAGCAGCAGTCGTTGGCGAGGAACGCTCCCAATAGGCTTGTCAACCCAGGCAGCCAGTGCTCTCGGGGCAGCTCAGCCACGATCCCAAGTGTCGTCTTCTTCGCCGACTCGACTGGCCCATCCATCGCCTCGAACAAGGTACTCGCTAGTTGACAAGACGCTCGGAACACGCGTGGGTCGGTTGGATGGTCGAGTGACTGGCAAATGAGAGCGACGCAGCCCTCGAACGTCGCCATCTCGCCGCTGGTCTCCTTGATAACAAGTGCATACTGGTGGGCGAGTTCAATGGCTCTCACTCGAACATCGGGGTCTCCACGCTGCCGAACGCATCTGTCAAAGAAGTCGCCGAATGAATACGCCACGACTTGGTCCGAACTGCCGCCAGCCACTTGGTCCTTGTCTTCCTCGAGTGTCACCGCCTCGACGTCGTTGATGGTGCTGATAATGCGCTCGAGCAGCGCGTTCTCCTCTTGCTTGCGGCCGACGAACTTCTCCATGATGAGATCGAACGGTGATGTGACCTGGCTGGTAGGCTCACACTTCAACTGCTCATGGTTGCCGGCGTTGACGCCGTTCAGCGAGTCAGGCGTAAAGTCTGCTTCAGGCATCGATAGCGAGGCTTTCGACGTGTCCGCCAACTGCTTGGGATCGGGGCGGGTCGACAACACTGGAGGGTGCGAGACACCGGCGCCTTGCTTATCACTGGTGTAGCTGGCGAGGACTTGGCTGACGAGCTCAGGCGACACGCCAGCGGCTAGTAATGCCGAACGCAAAGCCTCCCCTTCATCCGCAGCATTGTTGGCGCCCGGCTGACGATTGTCTTTGATCCAGACACCGCGCTTCGGGCGGTCATCCGACTCTGGAGACTCGACTTGACCGGGCAAGAGCTGCACACACCGGCATGTTATCACACTCGAAGGAGCCAGCGAGACATTGCTTCCCACATACCTGCGGGCGTCTTGCTGCCTCTGGGAACATGCCTCACCGAGGCTGGTGCATCTCAATCGTGACTACCTGGAGCCACCAACTACAAGGCCCAAATGCTCGCTGACGAGGGGCTCGCACGTCCATTTATAGCCTTGGTTGATCACAAGTCAACGCAGCGTGTTCATCCCAAGACCCCATCCGTCCCAGTCTAGCCTCGCATCAGATGGCCAGCTCCTCCGCATCCTCGACGGCTGGCCGGCCTACTTGACCTCGGAGGCTCCCGTGAGGCAGTTCATGTAAATATACGCGTCCACGCCGTGTCCCTCCATGGGCATGAGCGACAGCGCGCCTCCGAAGTAGCTCGCGTACAGCGAGGCGATGCGCAGACCGAACGAGTCGGCGAAGTCGAGGCCGCCCGCACGGCTCTCGAGCACGCTCGACACTGGATCGTACGCGTTCGCCTTGCCCGTCGAGGTGATCAAAGACTTCGACGACTTGGCGGCGCTCTGGTAGTACGAGAAGCGCGCGTTGGCCTCGTCGCGCGTCATGCCGCCGCCGACGTCCGACACCTTGATGCACACGCCGTGGGCGCCGCCAGAGACGAGCACGGACACTGGAGGCGGCGTCTGGCCGCTCTTGGCCTCCGGGGCATGCAGGCTGTTGATGACGGCGTTCTTGAACACCTCCGTGAGGATGATCTCAATGTGCTGCGGGATGTAGCGGTAGCCGGCCTCCGAGTCGCCCGTGACCTTGAATTCAGGCAGCTTGGCGCCGCCCAGGCTCTGCTGCCATAGCGGACTGGCCGTGTCGATGATGGTCTGCGCGATCTTGACCGGTGAGCTCTTGTCCGCTACGAGGCCAGTGAGGCCTGGAACAGGAGTCTGCGCCGCGACGTGCTGGTCGAGCAGCATGCGGATGCCGATGCGCGAGTTGTAGAAGTTGTCGAGCGACTCGCTGAGCCCCTCGGGCTCGTAGTTGAGCTCCTTGATGGCCGACGAGATGCTGCGGTGCATGTTGACGTGCTCCACGCGCAGGTTGTGGTGCATCTCGACGAACTGGCGCTCCGCCTCGAGGCTGCGCGGCAGCGGGAACTGGATGAGCGACTCGAAGCTGTGCAGCAGCAGGCGGCGCATCTCGAGCACGGACGGCGCGTCCGGCAGCTCGTCCGGCAGGTTCTCCAGGTCCACGATGCGGCGCGCGAGGCGGATCGGCACCTCGCGGTGCAGGAGCTGCGCCGACGTGATGATCTGCGGAGCATTCGCCTCTCGCCACTGACCAGTGGAGAGCGTTAGCCACTATAACGCGGTCACTGGCGGGTAGAGAGAAGTGCTTGTCACCTGCTGCAGCTCCTCTGGGTGGCTCTGCAGGCGCTCGACGACGCCTGGAGCGAACCGCGGGCCGCGCTTGAGCAACGCCTGCAGCGTGATGGGCGGCAGCGGGATGTGGTGCAGGCGGTAGACCTCCGCGAGGACCTTGGCACCCACGGACGACGGCATGCTGGCGGACTGGCGGTGGAGGAGCGAACAGGTGGGTGGACGGCGGGCGAAGCGCGAGTGAGAGCCAAGCAGGAAGTGCTTGGAGAACGAGAGGAGGAGGTGCGTGCGCTCACTGTACCGGTGTCAATACCATAGACAAGCGGAGCTCCTCGATTGGATCGCGGGTTGCGCAAACGGTGTCTGATTCTGATAGTTTTAACCAATCCAAACACGTAAATTGAGTGGATCAGATCTCTGAGTCTGAGTTCATGTCGCTGATCACGTTGAAGTTGAAGAAGTTACCTAGCTACTACTACTCGCGCACAATGCCCCGCTGTAGTACCCGGCGGTGTACTGCAGCTTGTCCTTGTCCTCTGCGTTGGCTCCGCGGTCTAGTAGAGCTCTGACGATGTCGGCGTTGCCGTGCAGATGCGCGCAGTGGAGCGGTGTCCATCCGCTTCGATCGCGAGCGTGGACGTCCGCACCGGCATCGATTAAGGTAAAGACTGTGTCTGTCATCCCGCGGATGCACGCCCAGTGCAGAGCTGACCGGCCGTCAGTTGTGGTCAGAGCAAAGTCTGCGCCTAGCGAAAGCAGACGGTCGACGACGCTCGTGTGGCCATTGGCAGCCGCACACAGCAAGGCGGTCCACCCAACGACGCCTCGAGCGTTGGCTCCCAATAGTGGAGGAGACACAGCTTCGAGTGGCTCGCTCTTTGTGGAAGTCGAAGACAGAAAGCTCGCAAGCAGGTCGATCACGGCCAGCTGGCCGTACTCGGCGGCGTAGTGCAGCGCTGACCAGCCCGAGCCGTCCGCGCCATTCGGGTCACACCCGCGGCGAAGAAGCTCGCCCGCCTGCTCGACTTGGCCACGACCACACGCAAGCCGAAGGTCTTGGCCGTACTTGTATGAAGGTGCGTACACTCCAGCGAACAGCGTCAGCACCTCTTGTTTGAGGATCCACTCGCTGCTGGGCTCGAGCGGTTCGCTGTCTGTTGACTCCGAGCCAGGAGTCTCCACTTGCTGCTGACCGTTGTCATTATCCTGGCCGACTTGTGGGTTCTCGATTGCGAACCGTGGCGGCAGCGCTCCAACCACGAGCCTCTGGTACATCTCGTCGGTCAGCGTGAGACCAGCGCGGCGCATCAAGTCGGGCAGTACAGAGATCGGCACCACTCCAGGTCGGCCATGAACCACCTGCTCCTTGTCGAATTCCGATGCAATCAAGCTGAAGTCGCGCTCGCGAAGTTGACTGATCGGTGTGACCTCGAGCTTGCTGGGGCCATCGATGACTCCGCCACTCGACGAGAGTGTTGTGAGGCGACCGGTACTCGCAGAGGATCCCGGTCCACCGTGCATCGTCTCCTTGTCTGGGTTTTTGACGCATTCAATGGTGAGCGTCACGGACGAGTTGATGCCGATCCGGTCGAGAAGCGCGACCTCGAGGACGTGTTGGTCGCGGTCCCACGTCGCAGGAAGAGCTGCACCAGGCGCTGACATCTTGACAACCGGGGTGTCCTCCATGTCCCAGCCGTCGTGAGGGAGCTCGATGCGGACTTTGCCTCCTATCGGCACCTGTCCACCGACCGTGAAGCTGACGGAGACGGTCGAGACGGCGCTGGGGCAGCAACTGAACGGCTGCCAGCGCTTGGCGCCTCCGATTTGACCCGGCACGATCTTGGAGAGAGCGAACGGGTCCGGGCCGTCAATGGTCTGTCCTCCGCGAGTGGATACCGGCGCAGTGTTGCGAGCGACCAGCTTCTCGAACGCTGTGACGATCACTTCTGCTTGAGGCGTTGCGTGCTCAGGCGTCGAGACGCCAGCGACAAGTACAGCGACGCTGGTGCCGCTTGGGATGCTTCGGTCTGTCGGTGTCGTGAGCTCAAGGACTCTAGAGGACGCCAACCAGGTCGCCTTGAGCGGGAGGCACGCCCCGCTGTCTGGAGGCCGCAAGACGGCAGCCGGAGTGTCCGGCATGGACCAGCCATGAGGTGGCAGCTCGCACGTGACTCGGCTCTCCTTGCCTAGAACCCCAGTCGTGGTGAAGCATACCGCGAGCTGCCCGACGCGGCCAGGGTGCGGGAACTCGGGCTCCAAGGTGCGCGCGCCGCGGAAGCTGCCGGCCTGGATCTTGTGGTGCCGCTGCGCGAGCCGGAGATGCGCGCCGCGCTCCTCCTCGTCGCTGTCTCCGTCCCCGGCACGCTTAGCCATTGCTGTAGTGTCGACCGTAGTGTGTTGGGGTCGAGATGACTGCGTTTCAATGCAAGTTTGAAGTCGAGTGTGTCCTGTTATAGCACCGTCGGGGGTCAGCCATTTATAGAAAAGCTCGGACACCAAGGCGCGAAGCGAACCCGCTTGGTATCTTTCGAGGTCTCCACGATCTCATTCCGCACCGCGAGAAGCCCAGGGCCGGAGGCATCGCCAGAGCAATCGTTAGTGATGGAAGAGGTGATAACCCAATGTTGCCATGACGTCCAGCGGAAGGCAAGTCGTCCGACGTACGTCAGCGACACACACTCCCGAGACATGATTACGCTATTTGCCCACCTGTCACAGATTTCGACGCGACGATCGCAATTCACCCAGTCCAAAATCGGTGGGTTTTAGAGAAATAAAAAAATAACCCTCGGAATGTGCGCGTGTTTTTGAAAAACGCCGAGCTATTCCTGGAACGTAAAACGCACGGTGGATTTTTTTCAAACTTATCCCGCGACGGTGTCGCACGAGTCAGTCCATCTCATACCAAATCAATACCAACATGTATTTTCAGGAGTCAATTCGCTAATCAAAACGACAAAGTATACATCAACCATACCTCTTGATATGTTATGACGGGTAGTTTACGCCAGTTGTCAGCAATGGAGCGCCACCAAGCCAGTCGCTTCGGCACTCTTCGGTTTGCTGCCGCGACGCCAAGCGACTCGCCAGGTCTTCCCTCCTCCGCGCCCGCCTTCCTCCTCGTCCTCAGACCGGTTGGCAGCCATGTCGGCGCCGTGGAAGCGCTTCCAGCTGCGCAGCTGGGACAACCTGAAGACGTACATCAAGATCGAGCTGCAGCTCCTCAAGAAGGAGTGGGTCGTCATCCTGCCCTGTGTCATCATGCAGTGTAAGTGCTCTGCCTTCTTCTGGCCCTCGCCGTGGCTTCCTGTGCTTGGGGGTCTAATTGCCGCTCTCTTTTTCCTTTCAGACGTTCACGGCGTGTTCCATAACGTCGCGTACTGGATCCAGGGCAACGTCCTGTCGGTCGAGCAGCGCTACACGCTGTACGACGCCGGCTACGCGCTCATGCCGGAGCTCACGTGCGTCGATTTCCTCCGCCTTTGTCTTGCTTGTTGTATGTTTCCTAACTCCTGTGCTGGCCTCCCATCCACCCATACAGCGGCACAGCAGCCTCGATCTCGGACATCCTCGTCTTCGCGTGCGTGTTCGCGCCGGCGCTGCTGCTGATCGTCTCGATCGCCGTGTTCCGCACCAACCCGGACAAGCCGCGGTACATTGTGATCGTGGGCAAGCGGCTGCTGCTTCACATCAGCATCTGCCTCGTGTTCCGCATCCTGTCGTTCCTCGTGACGGCCCTGCCGTCGCCCGCCGCGCACTGCGAGCTCAAGTTCGACGCGGCCTGCGTGGCGCTCAACCCGGACGACACGGTGCCGTGCATCGTGCCCAACCCGGACTTCAGCCCGCCGTCGACCGGCGAGATCTTCACCAACATGGACTCGCTCAACGGCTGCGGCGACCTCATGTTCAGCTCGCACACCATCTACACCATGTCGTTCATCCTGGGCGTGTGGAAGTACTGGCCCAACCGAGTCGGCATCTCGCTCATGATCAGCGTACAGATCGCCATCGCGTTCCTCATCGTCGCCTCGCGCAAGCACTACACGCTGGACGTCTTGACGGCGCTGTACGTCGTGCCGCTCTTCTGGTTCGTCCAGGACGCGTACTACAAGGACATCAACAACAAGGACACCAAGGTGTCGGCCAAGACCATCCTGGACTTCTACGGCGTCGACATCTCGGAGGACCTGGGCGAGGGAAGCACACCGCTGGCCATGCCGCTCGAAGACGTCCAAGTCGGTGTCGCGGACGACGACGAGAGCCTCACGGGCGATAGTGACGGCATCCAGCAGCCGACCACCGCGTTCCAGCGCAAGGCCTCCATGTAGGAGGAGAAGCGTGGAGAGGAGAAACATGACCGAGACCTCGACGCATTAGGAAGAAGAGCGTCTCTGTAGATCATGAGCTCCTCAACTGAATGAACGCACTGTAAACTGCATGCAGCCCATTTTTGGCATCACGATCGACGATCGAAATCGGTTTGCGACATTTCACAGAGCGTTTCTGCTGTCGTACCACCACGTTGATTTGAACAGACTATGGGTTGCTGAAGGTCGAAGAAGCCTCCATACCGACCTGGCAGGATATTTTTAGTCACGCCAGGTTGAAGAGAGCATGCATTACCACAGGTTCACGATCAGAACCCTCAGCGTAATCAGCGCTTATCGATAAGAGAGAGCTGCCTGTCGGACTTCTCTCGCCGCCACTTCGCCTTCGTCTCCACCTCGCGCTAACAGCACCCGTCGCGCTCCAGCCAGCCACACTCGTCGACGCATTAGCATACGCGGACGGCCATGTCGTCGTCGTGCTGGTCGCGGTACCAGCTGCGGAGCTGGCGCAGCATCGTGGCCCACATCAAGATCGAACTCCAGCTCGTGGGCAAGGAGTGGAAGGTCTTGCTGCCCTGCGTGCTCATGCAGTGTACGTCTACTCTGCTCTGCTCTGTTGGTGGTGGGCGAGTACCCTGGCGTCTTGTTGTGGCTGACGCGCTCTCGGTGGCTCGCAGACGTCCACGGCATCTTCACCAACTGGGCGTACTACATCCAGGCCAACGTGCTGACGGTGCAGCAGCGCTTCACGCTCTACGACGCCGGCTACGCGCTCATGCCCGAGATCTCGTACGTCCTCCTCGCCTCCGGCCCTGCTGCTTGGCGGCTTACAGGCACTGACACTCTGTCCTGATATAGCGGCACGGCGGCTTCGATCTCGGACATCCTAGTCTTCTCGTGCATCTTCGCGCCGGCGCTGGGTCTGATCGTGTCGATCGCGTTCCTCGAGCAGAACCCGCAGCGCCCGCGCTTCATCGCGCTCGTGGGCAAGCGGCTGCTGCTGCACATTAGCATCTGCCTCGTGTTCCGCATCATCTCGTTCCTGGTGACGCCGCTGCCGGGGCCGGCCGACCACTGCGAGCTCAAGTTCAACGCCACCTGCGTCGCCGAGAGCCCGGACAACACGGTGCCGTGTGTCGTGGACAACCCGAACTTCATCCCGCCAAGCCTCGGCGACTTCTTCACCAACATGGACTCGCTCAACAGTACGTCGTCTACTTGTCACTTGTGGCTGGATGGATCGTCGAGCAGTACCCAACTAACGACGTGGTATCCGCTCCAGAGTGCGGCGACCTCATGTTCAGCTCGCACACCATCTACACGCTGTCGTTCATCCTGGGCGTGTGGAAGTACTGGCCCAACAAGTACGGCGTCGCCTTCATGGTCAGCGTGCAGATCGCCATCGTGTTCCTCATCATCGCCTCGCGCAAGCACTACACGCTGGACGTCTTGACGGCGCTGTACGTCGTGCCGCTCTTCTGGTTCGTCCAGGACGCGTACTTCAAGGACATCAACCACAAGGACGTGACTGTCGACGCCAAGACCATCTACGACTTCTACGGCATCGACGTGTCTGCTGATCTTGGGGAGGTGTCCTCGCCCTCCGTCCCCCTCGACTCGGTGCAGGTCTCGACCGTTGAGGCCGAGTTCGACTCCAACGGCAGCAGCGACCAGCAGTTACAAGGCTCCTTCCGCCGCAAGGAGTCCATGTGATGGAGCAGACAGACAATACGCTGGGCAAGGAGCTGAGCGCCAACAATTGATTTCGCATTTTGGTAGCCATACGCCGCTGGACAAGTCCATTGTGAACCCATACTGTCACCACTTCAACTTGACCATGTTCGATTCAAAAATGAATTGCGTATCAGGTCGTGTCGCCACTGGACGCTTTCGCCTGATACACTTCGTTGACGCAGCATTTGACGCCAGCATTCCTGCCCCAGGCTGGGTCCCAATGGCTCTCCACGCTGCTGCCATTGCCGCAAGCGACTCGTCGGCGCCATGTCGGACTCACCCGCCACGCTCGTGTCGATCCCGGCGTCCAACTACGTGGAGAAGGCGCGCTGGGCGTTGCAGCTCGCCGGCGTCGCCTTCCGGGAGGACAAGTGGGCTCCGCTGTTCGCGTACCTGTCGACGAAGGCCAAGGGCGGCCGCAGCGTCCCCCTGCTCGCGCTCCCGCCGCCGTCGAGCGCGGTGCTCGCCGACAGCAGCGACATCCTCGACTACTGCGCGCGGAAGAAGCCCGAGCTGTACCCGAACGAGGACACGAAGCGGCTCGAGCTGTACTACGACACGGAGCTCGGTCCTCACACTCGTCGCTGCGGTGCGCTCTCACCTACTCTAAGTCAAGCCACCACCGTCTATCACTTGCTGACGAGGTCGTTCATCGTGTTCACAGCCTACTACGCCGTCTTCCAGGTCAACAGCGCGGCTCGCAACGTACTCGCTGCGCCACTCGGCCGCTTTCAGTCGTGGATCGTGTGGCTGCTCTTCCCGCTGCTCAAGGCGCTGCTGCTACGCGCGCTCAATGTGAATGAGCGCGGCGCCGAGAAGTCGTGGACCAAGGTCGAGCGGCTGGTCAAGGAGGCGGAGGAGCGGCTCGGAGGCGCGCCCGTCGGCTCGCGCTTCCTCAGCGGCGACTCGTTCTCGGCCGCCGACATCTCCTTCTGCTCGCACCTCGGACTGATGGTCATCCCGCCCGAGCAGTCGTTCCTGGAGCCGCACTTCTCGGTCGACGCCATCCCGGACCGCGTCTTCCGCGAGCGCTGCCAGCAGCTGCGCGCCTCCAAGGCCGGACAGTTCGTGCTCTGGTGCTACAGGAACAAACGCCCGCCCATGGAGCAGACGGCCAGGCTCTAGGGCCGAGTGAACCCATTGCGAGTACCATGGTGGACACATAATTGCGCGCCATTAGAAGAAAAACGTATCAGTGATTGGTCATAATTGGAACATTGGCTCATGTGATTGGCTAAAGTCGAATGGTGGCGACGGCCCCCACCCTAGCTGCTCAAGGCGGATTCCTACCTCGTCAAGGCTCCAGTGCCACTTCCTCACCAGTGCTGGCGAGGCTTCGACCACGCTGTCTTTTGCGTGTCTGTATGTCTCCCCCTTCCAATATGCGCTGCGGATATACTGCGGAGGTCCCTTGCGCGAGGGTTCCACAGAGGCCGGCGCTGCAAAGCGTCGGCTTCACTCGTGCGTCCTCCTCGCTCCTCGGGGGTGCCTTTGTTCCGCGAGCGCTACAAAAGCCTCACCGGTGACCCTATGTGTGTAGAGGCCGCCGACCTGCTCGTTCGGCAACCCTCAAGACCTGGGTCGTACATGCTTCAGCCAGCTCTCCATGTTGCATTAGCGCCTTGATAAATAGCAGGACGAGCTCGGTTCGAGCCGCCTCCTTGAGCTCGCTTTAATGGTGCGAGTGACCCGCTGCGCCAGCGTTCGCCGCGCCACCGCAGCAGTGCTCGCCTGTGTCCTTGAACTGCCGCACCAGCTTGGTGTTGTACGAGCTGCAGTCGTCGAACTGGCACTGTTAGCGACCATCACAAAGCGAGCGCCGGTCAGTTGATGGCCGCTATCCGATCAATCAGGCTGGATGGAGATTGATGCGCACCTTGTGGTAGACGAAGTGGAACTTGGTCGTCGACTTGCGCTCGCAGTCGCTGCAGTAGACGAGCGCCTTGTGGTCCTTGTACTCGACCGGCATTTGCTCGCGCTGGAGCAGCTCGTCGATGCTCGCGAAGTACAGCTCCATGTCTCCGAGCGACTTGGAGCACAGCGGACAGATGTAGTTGGTCTGCACAGATAACAGCAGCGAGTGTGAGTGACTGTGCGGAGTGAGGTGACCACCGACGCGATGGTACGTAGCAGTCCGTACCATGGTGTACTCCTCGTAGCACGAGACGTGCATGCAGTGGCCGCACGGGAGGAACATGACGGGCGTCGTCGACGTGAACATGTACAGGTTGCATATCGGGCAGTTGGACTCGAGCGACCGCTCGACGCACTTGTGCTTCTTGAGGCTGATGCTCATGCACGCGTTGCACCGGTCGCAGTGGAAGTAGTCAACGTCCAGGCCCTGCCAGGTGCAAGCAAGTGAACTACGTCAGAAGACGAGGGGTCTACAAGCAGCGTGGACGCATCGATCGATACCTTCCCGATGCGGCAGATCTTGCACTTGTCGCAGTGGTAAATGTCCTTGGCCGGGTCGTCGTCGAAGAACTTGCACACGTCGCAAAAGTAGCGCGCGAACTCGGTCTTGCACTTGTCGTTGACGCAGACCTTGCCCACTGGCTGCGCAGTCGCGAGCGAGGCGATAGTGAGCAACACAGTCTCCACGATCGGTTCGAGCTCAAGCCACGCCGCAAGCAAGGCATGGACGGACCTGGACGGTCTGGCAGGCCATGCACGAGATCTGCTCGGTCGCGTACCGGTCGAACGCGTGGGACTCGTTGTCGTCTTGGATCGTATACATACACACCACGCTCGTCAATCCACCACCATCGACAGCCAGCAAGACTCGCAGCCTGGCAGCCAAGTCGTACCGTGGCAGAATCGGCACGCGTACCACTTGCCGCAGCACTTGCCCTGCAGCTTGCAGCGTCGCCTGGAAGAGCACAGCGTCGAGTGAGCTGTAGTGTCATGGTGTGTTGATGAACAGACGACCAACTCACTGGTAGTGGCTGCAGCCGAGGACGTTCTCCTGTTCGTTCTGTCGTTGCCAAGCATCAGACTTGAGCCTCCTCGTATACCCAGGCACTTGGTGACCCGGGCCAAGCGTACATGATAGGTCGTCCGCTGGCGCTCGACCTCGCAGTCGCTCTGCACGCGCGCGAGGGTCTCTTTGTCCCGCGAGTCGGTCCAGTTCTTCATCATGAGGTGCTGCATCGACTCGGCCTTCTCCTTCGGGGTCAGCAGCCGACTCGACTGGATCTCGCGGATCTTGGCCTTGAGCATCGCTTGCCGGTCCTGCATGGCGAAAAGCCAACAATGAGCTCGGACAGGCACCTGTCGTCGCTCGGAGCCTAGTCCAACGCACCTCATTGTTGCTGAGCGGGGCCGGCAGCGACGCCGGCGGCTGAGTACGGACGTCATCCGGCTGGTTGCTCGAGTGGTCGCATTGCTCGTCCTGCTGGGCGACCACTTCGGGGCTGACAAGGCGCAAGGAGCAATGGGCGTCAGTCGATCCGCTCTCTCACGATTGACAACAGCGCGGTGGTGGCTTGACGCGCGCACTTCTGGTCCATTGTCGACGCTTGAGCGACGGAGAGAAGGTGGGCGAGGGAGGAGGAGGACCCGGTCGAGCCTGCGGACTGGTGCGAAGAACAGATAATACTTTGCCTAGCCACGCCGTCGGCCGCCTCTCACACACCAACACGCCATCAGCGACGCGCGGCGATCTGGTCTCGGCGCAATGTCTCTGATCCCAATTGCCTGGCGGTCAATGGGACCCGATCGCTTGCGCTATAAATACTCCCGCGCTCGCATCCTTGGCGTCGCTTATAGTCCGACCAGGGAGCTTGTCATGCGCTCGGGATCAGATTGACCTGGAGGCTGGCCGTCCATTTCTGGCCGCGTCTGGCCGCGACCCTGACTCACGGACGCCTCCGTGACTTTGCTGACGGCATCTAGAGGTGGCGAGAGGCAGCAGGACGCAAGGACGAAAGCGATCCAGGCAAGTAGGCAGACTCCAGCATCCGTCCCCCATCGTCACTTCAACACCCTCCCACATTTTAAACAAAATCGACCGCTTCTCTCAGATATCAAATGTTAATCAACACGTATCAGATATGTGCTAGTACGTAACAGGATCAGCTTGCCTGAATGCCTGAATGACACTAAACCGCCACCTCCATGCCGCCCAAGGCCAAGGTGTCGGAGCGCGCGCAGAAGGAGCTGGCGGCGCAGCGCGCGCGCGCCCAGGCGCTGCAGCATCTGCATGCGACGGGCAGCGGTCCCAGCCAGCGGGAGCTCGAGGCGGAGCGCCAGCGGCGGCAGCAGCGGCTTGCAAACCCCATCACAGCGGCCGCGACTCGTCGAGTCGCTGCCTCCATGCCGGCGCAGCAGACCACGGGCGGCCTGGACCCGCGTATACGAGACAACACGCTGCAGGCGCTGGCGCACAGCCGGGCGGCCGAGATACACGCGCAGCAGGAGACTGTCGAGCGGTTCGGAGGCGGCGGTGGCTGGTCGAGAGGTGGAGAGGTGGGTGTAGCAGACGGATGGCAGGAAGCTGTTGACCCCGATACCGGCGACAAGTACTACTGGAACGAGGTGAGAGACGCGGTGAGGGGTGTCTGTGGACTGGACGGCCGGCTGCTGACGGTGGTGGCGTGCAGCATACCAAGGAGACGTCGTGGGAGCATCCGGGACGAGTGCAGGTGAGGGTGGAAGTTGGTGAAAGTGGCTGAAAGGACTGTTTAACTGACATGGAGCGGGGTGCAGGTGCAGCAAGCATCGGTGGAGACTGACAGCCAAGAGAAGGAGCCGGGTCTACCTGCGTACGAGATGTCGTTGCTACAGGGAGGTATACCGAGACTAACTACTGTGGGTGTGTTTGCTCATGTTTCAGCATCTGGGAGGCGGTCAAGGACCCGCAGAGCGGCGACACGTACTACTGGAACAGCGCCACGAGCGAGACGACGTGGACGAAGCCTGTGGACACTTCCGCCGCTCTAAGTGCGATGCTTACTCGCCCTTGGAGATGCTCTCCACTCAACTGACCGTATGCTGGGTTGCTGCGCATCAGAGCAAGCACTCGAGGCCAAGTCGAAGCTGGACAGTATCCTCAACTCGGTCGGCACCGGGCCTCGTCAAGCTGCAGCCGAGCCAAAGCCTCAAGCCAAGTCTGGTTCTTCCGTGAACACTCTGAAGCGCAGCGTCACTCCGTCCACCACCAGTACCACAAGGCAGGAACTTGAGACCGCGACCACCCCAACGAACGGTTCATCTTCGGGCCAAACGACACCTGGAGCCCGCGCCACCACCGCGTCCAATCGCCCGACCAGTGTGACGGAGGCGCCACATGCAAAGAGGAGGAAGGTCACGCCGGCTGAAGTCGACCCGATGGACCCCACCGGCACGGGCGGCAAGTGGTCGGACGGACTCGACCCGTGAGATATCGAGGCTGACCCTGGATGAATCATTCAGAGCGCAACTTCAAAAGATGCCGACGTGAATGAACCTCGCACCGATTAGATCTATTTTTACACCATCCATCAGCTCCCATCGCGCTCGAGCTCGTTCTCCTTCACCACAACATGCAACCGCCAGCATCGCTAGCTGGCCGGTCGCCCGTCGCCATGGCCTCGACGAGGAACCCGCCGTCGCCGACGCGATCGCCATCCAAGGGCAGCATCAAGAAGAAGAAGCTGGAGCGCAAGGCCAAGGAGCTCGCGGACCGCTACATCCGCGAGTTCAACGACCAAGTGGGTCGCCTGGAAGACCGCGACACGCAGCAGAAGGCCTTCCTGGCACTCATGTACGGTCGTCTGAACGCTCCAGCTCTTGCTGCCGTCTAACACGACCATCTCTTCGTCGACGCAATGCCAGTGAATCGCTCCCGCTGCTGGACTCGGCTCGTGTCGGTGAAGTCTACACACTGATCGAGAAGAACAAGGTACCTAGCGTCCATCTCGCAGGTTGAATCCCACGCCCTCCATGCTCATTGACCGAGTCAACCACAGAAGCCGGCGCGGTCGTCGACCAGGCGCATGCTCGTGCTGCTCGTCGCGGTCTTGTGCCGGTACCACCCCGCGTCCATGTCCAAGCTGCTGCCCCGCGTGTTCGGGTACATCTCCGTCCGCCTGCGCGACAATGAAGCTCGAGTCACGGACGCATGCGCCATCCTAGTGTCCGCCATCTCCATGCATGTGGTGGCATACATGGTGTCGCCTACTGCGGCTACTAGTGACCCACAAGACCCAGAGAAGTGCGCCAAGGCATTCGAACAGGTCGCGACAGCACTTTTGAAGGATGCGAACGCCGTTGGAGAAGGAGCCGCGCGCTGTATGAATGCGTTGATCTTCCCGACAGAGTTTGACGGGGTGTCACGACCGCCAGTTGAGGCTTCGGTCGCTCACGCTCACCGGGTTCTGCCGTTCTTGTGGCGATTCCTCGTCGAGGCAGTCGCGAGAATGGACGGCAGCACCAACTACGCCTCGTTCTCCACCATCTTCTTGCAGCTGCATGCCGCGTGTGCTCTTGGGAACGAGTCGGATCAGTTCGGGGCCTTCTCCGGCGTCAAAGAGTGCTTCGCTCCGCTGGTCGAGTCGATCTTTGAGGCGATCGAGGACACGTTCAAGTTTGCGCCACGAGACGACTGGGTGCTTCGCAAGAGGGCCATCGAGCTCTTTGCGCTCATATTGGACACGTTCGCGATGGAAGTCGGCGACGGCACTGAAGGCGCGGTCAGTGCAGCAAGGCAGTACTTCCGTGACAAAGTGGTGCGTACCATGCCTTGCTCTCCCAATGCTAGTGCACGACGCCTAATGGATTCGCTTTCAATGGGGCAGGAACGCTGTCGAGCACTCGTGGTAGCTGCACGTCACGACCCAGTGTCTTCGGTTCGGGACGCGGCGATCGCTGCCGCTCGAGCGTTTGACGCTCTCGACAAGCAGTGCCCCAAGACTGGACGGCCAGCAGCACCCGAGTTGTTATATCATCAGGTGTCAAGCTACGCAAGTGACATTGGACGCGGCAAGCGACACAAGGACCGGACTACCGATGATACTGCAGATCGAGATAGCAGCTGTGTCAGTGCATCTCCAAGCACCGAGACGTTGCCTTTCACCTCTTCACCAGAGGACGACGGCGACCAAGGAGCCGCTACGTTCGAAGAGAATGTTGGCGACGAGGCGTCAGGACCAGCGACTGACGCAGCGGATGAGCAGTTGTCGAATACTCCAAGCGTCGAAGTGCTGCCAGTTCCAGCACCTCCAGCCGTAGAGAGCAGCTCGATTGCTGCGCTGGCAGACGTGTTCAAGCCGAAGAGACCGGTCGCTCGGGCTCGGCGTGCACAGAGGGAGCCGATTGCTCGCCTGCCACCGCCGAGAGCGAAGAAACCGACTCCAGCTCGACGCTTTTCACCGTCGTTTGAGCCATTAGCAGACGATGAGCCGCTTGACGACCAAGGCGAGGCTCTTGGCAACCAGTCCGATCCGTCAGACGACCGCGATGGCGAGCCAGTCACCGGCGCACAGGCTGCTCTAGCCGCTGCTCTTTGTGGTGAGAGTGAGATGGCGCTCCGCCTGTGCCTCGTGGAGGACGACTTGGCGCTGCTCCGCCAGACGCTGTCCCTCCTCGGCACGCCGTGCCTGGCCTCGCTGTCGAGAGCCTCCAGGAACGCAGTGTGCGTGGCGCTGCTCACCCTCCTGGACGGCGGCGAGGGCTTGCAGAGCGACGCGTGGCTGGCGCTCGAGTGGCTCGACAGCCTCGTCGACTCGCGTCGGAACTGCACCAGCGACCTCGACCCGAGGATACGCCACGAGTTGGCCGACAAGCTCGCCGACATGTCGTTCGAGCCGACGCGGCTCGCCCTCGGCGCGGCCCGAGTCCTCGAGCGGCTGCACCTCACGTGACTGGCCCAGCCATGAAATGCCGAGCAACCAGCCAAGTCACTCGAGTCATCATGGATACGTGAGCGCGTCAGTCGCTGCGGCATTCACGGATCAGTGATTGATTTCGCCAGTCGACACAGATACCGTATGTGATTTGCTGAAATGGATCACGTGCGAAGCGTTCATTGGCTGAAATGTGTCAAACAAGACAGATGAAGAGCTCTTTGACACACCAAGGGATCCTGGGGCGGTGAGAGCGACCGCCGCGCGGCCCCTCGGCGCTCACTCGACAACGCGCCACGCGCCACCGCCGCCGTCCCGACCGCTACTGTCCTCAATGCTGCCTGCCGCTGTTGCCCGCGTCACCCAGGCCGCGTCCTCGGCCGCGCGCTTCTCCACCCGCGTGGACGAACCGCTGCGTGTCGGCATCCTCGGCGCCGGACGCATCGCCGAGGTGCATCTGCAGGGCCTGCAAGAAACGTCAGCAGTCGTCAAGGCGGTGCGTAGTGGCAGCGCGAGCTCTGATCCTTGACGGCCCACTGACTGACGAGTACATTGTGATAGATTGCTGGCGGGAGCTCAGGCCGAGCCGAGGCACTGGCAAGCCAGTACGACATCTCCAAGTGGACGAACGACTCGAGCGAGGTGCTGCGCGACCCAGAGATCGACGCCGTGCTCATCTGCTCGCCCACGACACTGCACGCGCAGCAGATCGTCGAGGCGGCGCGTCACAAGAAGCACATCTTTTGCGAGAAGCCCATCGACCTGAGCCTGGACGTCGTCGACCATGCCATCGCCGAGGTCGAGGCGGCCGGCGTCAAGCTCATGGTCGGCTTCAACCGCCGGTTCGACGCCAACTTTGCCCGCATCAAGCGCGCGCTGAGCAGCGGCGAGGTCGGCGACCTCAGTATGGTGCGCATCACGAGCCGAGACCCGAGCCCACCTCCCGCCGAGTACGTCCGCAGCTCGGGCGGCATGTTCCGGGACATGACGGTCCACGACTTTGACCTCGCGCGCTTCCTCGTCGGCGCCGAGGTGGACGAGGTCTTTGCCATGGCGCACACGGTGGAGCCGGCGATCGCCGCCGCCGGAGACATTGACCGCGCCGTGTGCCTGCTCAAGTTCACGAACGGCGTCGTGACCTTCATTGAGAACAGCCGCGAGGCCGCGTACGGCTACGACCAGCGCGTCGAGGTGCTCGGCTCCAAGGGCTCGGCCGCGTGCAACAACAACTACGCCAATTCTGTGGTCGTCTCGACGCGCGACGGCGTCAAGCGCGACGTGCCGCTGCACTTCTTCCTCGAGCGGTACATGGACGCGTTCAAGGCCGAGATGAAGGCGTTCGTCGCGGCCTGCACGACGCCCGGCGCGCCGATCCCCGTGGGCAGCGCGGACGGCCGCGAGGCGCTGCTGCTCGCACTGGCCGCGCAGAAGTCGCTAGTTGAGCGTCGGCCCGTCAAGCTGGACGAGTTGCGCTGAGCGATCGCATCGCATCGAGTTCTGGAATGGTCGACGTAGAGAACAACATGCATGGGAAGGACGAATCCGATGCATGCAACCCGAAGGGAGAGCTGCTCGGCAGCATTATGGACGACGCGCAGTTGCGTTGGAAGGGGAGCTGCTGACGTACCCACCCTCCATGTGTACCCGTTTGTGGATGCCAACTCGATGGTGATGCTAGCGGCGTCATAGTCTTTCGTGTCGTCGCGGAACGCAATGCTGACACGTCCGGCCCATCAGTCCAGCCAGTCGCCCAGTAAACCTGACCTCTTTCGGCACTGGTGTTGTCGGTGTGATTGAAGATGGCTTCGCGACTCACGCCTCTTCAGCCGTCAGCGCGGACCCGACTGGCCCAAACCCGTTCTGCCTCGACAACGAGAGCCCCAACTTGGGACGCCCAAGACGCCAGCGGTGCCAGTGAGAGAGAGAGACTCTGGAAAGCATGTGGAGACTCTCCGGCCCACCTCTGCCCAAGACCCCCGCTTGAAGCTGCTTGCGTGATGGGAAAACAGGTGGACCCCACCAGGCCGATTTTTACCCACATCAAGACCCAGCATTGCGAATGGAAATCGCGATTTTATAATGAACATTGCATTCGATTTGAAAGTAAACATTCGGCATCTAAAACTGCAGATTTGTCCCGTACGAGTACGGTGTTGCGCTTTCAATGCCGCTACTGCTGTTGCTGCTGCTGCTGCCTGCTTGCCTACTTGCCTGCTTGGTGCCGATGGAATGCACGAAAGCGCCGAGCCAGCTTGCACTCGACGCGTCGCGTGGAGGGCAAGAAAACTGCAATAACACATCGGCGCGCGGTGATACTTGTATGCACTTGCTTGCCGTGCCTCGCATGCGATTACGATCCGGCGGTGATGATTGGGAGCGTACCGAAGCCGTCGCGATCGCGACCCTCGTCAAAAGTACAATCACTGATCTTCAATCACACATCTGGGCAAGGCTCGCGAGGGACCAATGCGACGAACGAACCTCCAGAATGCACTCCCGCTGAATAACGGCACACAAGAGTTAGCGCGAATGGGTTCCAATAACATCTTCAATAACCAATCGTCGATGTTTTTATTTTTAACGCTTTAGAGTCGATCGATTTAACAACACGAGCCGGTTCAACACGCAGTGCCGGTCCGATGGAGCAACGACTGTGCGGCAACCGAGTTCAGAGGCAAACCGAGTGGCTCGCGACCGCATCCAAGTTCAGAATGGCCAGCGCGCGGATCTTGAGCTTCTTCTTGGCCAGCGATACACTTTTCGTAATCAATCATGTGCCGATCGAATCGAGGCTCACGCATTGGACACTGGCTTCGTTCCGCTGGTCTGGAGCGGGTCTTCTGAGATGGCGCCATCCTGCGTGATTGATGCAGGGGCAGCCAGCATGCATGTCAATCGATCACCACGCAGTTGAGCGATGCTGCCAATCCAAAAGCAACTTCAATAACGCCTCCGTTGGTTGTTTTACCACCAGCATTCTAAAATGTTGTTTGTTGAGATAATATTCCAAAACATTTTGAAACTCTTTTGGTCAAAAGTGTCAAAATAAAAATAGCAAATGTTCGTTTGCCTTTTCGAGAAACCGCACACTTTAATCAAGTTCTGAGAATAATCACCGCAAGATACGATATTACCGCATTTTTCGAGCCGCGACTTGGTTTTCATAAGGCTCGACTGGTTGAAGCGACCTTCCTTGACCTGTGACTTGGAGTACAACAGCAGCGCCAGCCACACCTCAGACGCGCTTCACGGCGCTTCACGTCGACACCTGACACGCTTCCCACCGACACGCCACCCGCAAGAGAGGTCTCACTCACTTCCCAATCTCCCCTCTCGGCGGCACAACTCCCCCTCCTCTCCCCGACCCATTCGACCAGCTCCGACCAGCTCCGACCAGCTCCGACCAGCTCCGACCAGCTCCGACCGGCTCGCACCGAGGTGTCGTCAATCCAAACGCGCGCCGCCATGAGCAACATCATCACGCAGATCGCGCCGATCACGGACAACTCGAGCGACATGACGGCTGGCGACATCGCCATCCTCGTGATTGCAGTCGTCGGCGTCATGTTCATTGGTCTCGTCGCGGCCATCCAGGCCGGCGAGACGCGCTTCCAGAAGATCCTGCCGTGCATCAAGCCGCCGCAGCGTCCGGCAGAGGGCGACGGGTACCTGGTGGCCGAGACCCCGGAGGCCGACAAGATCAAGGGTGACCGCGAGTCGAACGGCTCCAACGTTCGCATGTCCGCCAACGGTCTGTACGAAGAGCACGAGCGCCAGAAGAACGAGGCGGCGGTACAGAGCTTCTTCCTGGCCGACCGAGGCATGAAGTGGTACTTCGTCGGCGGTGCGCTGTTCGCCAGCAACATTGGCGCTCAGCACTTCGTCGGCATGTCCGGAGACGGAGCTCGTCGCGGTATCGCGGTAGCGATCAACGAGTGGTATGCCGCGTTCCTGCTTCTCATCCTCGGTTGGTTCTTCTCGCCAGTGTACCGCCGCTCGGGCGTGTACACGACGCCCGAGTTCCTCGAGTACCGCTTCAACGCTGCGTGTCGCCACTACCTCTCGG
>JAADXY010000430.1:0-23316 GCA_023338065.1 Phytopythium montanum
GATGGCAGCACGGACTCGATCCGAGAGCATCACGTCTACTTGTAGCCTCGGAAGAGATGACGGACGACGCCGCGCTGCGTTCTAGCCGCTGCCACTCAGCGCCTGCTGTCCTGTCAAAGCTGCGGGCCGCGCTCAGTGTCGACGCCGATGGCGCGTTTTCGCCCGCTCGGCTTCTCCAACTCCAGCAATTCATCGCTGCCGGGCGACCACCGCCACCAGGAGCCAAACCGACAACCCACAGACAACAGCGACTGCTGGGCAACGCAGCTGCTCTGCTGCTGCCAATGCTCAGCCTCGCGGTCGTGCTGCTGATCGAGTGCATACCGCTGCAGCTGCCAAGCCGAGGGGTCGAACACAACTCGGGGTTCTTCTTGCGCTGTGTCGCCACTGTCAGTGTCTACACCGCCTGCGTTCTCATCGAAGTGCGCGGCTGCACCTCGAGTCGCGCGCTGCCGCTGTCAAGCACTGCGATCGCAGTCGTCTCAATCACGGTGGCTGTGCTAGACAGCGCGGTGCTCTATGGCGTCGCGACGGCCTGGGCGTTCCCCATCCCGTTCACTCAGCTCGTCATGATGCCGCCGTGGCTGTCGCTCATGGCGCTCTGCGTGGGGCTTGCTCTGCTTTGGCTTCGAAGACAAACGCCTTGGACGAGCCAGCAGACGAGTCAGCAGCGCCAGGAACTGCTCAGGATGGCGCAGGTCATCAGCGTCCAGGCCGAGGGAAGCTTCTTGTACCCGATCTACTACTACCTGTTCCTCTCGCTGGGCGATCGAGACCTCCACGTGGCGCAGTTCTTCTTCTCGCTGCTCTTGCCGGCGCTCAAGCACTGGCAGAAGAAGCGACTGATGGCCGTGACGACACACGCTGCCGACTTGCAGCCACTCTTCATGGCGCTCAACCCCGAGCTCTTCAGCGCGCTCTTCACGCTCGGCTGCATGCAGAACGCTGGCTCCATGATCACGACCGTCGTTCTCATGCTCATGGACTTGGCGCACGCCAGCTACAGCTTGTATTGTATCAACCAGACCAGGAACAAGCTTGATGAGGTCATGAGCAAGCTCGGCGGGTCTCGAGCCCACATCGTTGACGTCGCAGCCTTCATCGTGTTGAACGACCCGAAGTACCTCCAGCAGACGGTCACAAGCCGGAGAAGCAGTGAACGTCAAGGCCTCCGAGCCAACGGGAGCGGTTCCTACCAGAGCGTCATTACACTGCCAGCCGCCTCGCAGGTGCAATCCCGTCTCCGACCGAGGGTTCTGTTGACTATCGCGTCATTACAAGGCTTCCGATCGCAGCCTTCCTTGGCAAGCGTCATGCCGAGTAAACCACCCTGTGTTGAAGGTTTGAAGTCTACACAGACGGGTACAACCATTCATCATCTGTCCTCTTCTACCAAGACAGCCACATCGAGTTGCAAGGAGGCGAGCTCCCTCACGATCCAGCGTGGGAGTAATGCCGGTCGTGTGGTCCCCATGGAGCGCATCCTTGACGACGGTACCAGTCACCTAGGCAGCCCAAGCACCTCGATTCAGTCAGTCTCGATCGACATCTCAACGCTCACAGCAGAGGAGCGCGGACAGTTCGTGCACTGCACGCTCCGCTTGCTGCGCGTCGTCGAGACGCTGCTGCTCGTCGAGTACATCGAGGCGCTCATCCCGATCGGCTACTTGTGCTACCTGCGCGTCATGTACTTGCTGCCCAACCGCGCGTACTACCCGCTGCTCCAGTCGCTGGACGACGAGCGACTGACCGCGATATCGCGGAACCTGCTGCTCTACAGCGCGCTGCAGTTCCTGTCGTTCGCAGTGCTGCGTGCGACGCTATCGAGACGCCTGCAGCTGGCGGCAGACGCTCAACTCACGTTCGCGCTGCGCCACAAGCGCGAGCTGGTCGCCTGCATGCTCACGCTGTGGGTAGTCGTGACGCTGCAGTCGTCGCTCGAGCACCTCGGACACGACTACAGCTTCACGTTTGCGTGGCTTCGCTTGTGACCCGATCTAATGCACAGTTGTTTGGGGTCAACTCGCCTTCTTTGGATCATGCATGGGGAATTCCTGGTCGGATAGGACCCGCTGACCACTTACTTAAGACTCGGCTAACTTCTGATGCTTGCGGCGTCCAGACGCGTCTCCTTCTCCGTCTCGAGGGCGTCGGACACTTAGCCGTGGCGGTTCGAGGTACAGCAAGTTTTGAAGTCACTCAGTCTTGCGACCCGCCTTGAGCTTCATCGTGGGCCATTCCGGTCAGTCGGAAAACTTGAGGAACAGCAGCAGCATCCACCGCTCGGGTGCTTCACATAGCTGGCGCCAGTCGACACGGTCCGGGAAGCTCAGAAAGCGCGTGCCCGTCTACTTGGCTCGCTTCTCCACGATGCTCGACTGCACGAGGCAGTCTGGGTGGGCCAAGAACACATCCAGCATCCACCCCTGAGGGTTGGCGCTCAGCAAGACCCAGTCGAAGCGCTTGGGTGACGACAACATGGCCGGCAGCACCCACTTCTCCGGCTTCTTGCTCGAGCTCTTCCAGTCGACGTACTCATGGTGCGCGACGAACAGCGGCCTCATCCAGCTGCGCATATGTTCAGTCAACATCGGCCAGTCCAGGCGCGCTGCGAACTCGTGCAGGAGGGTCGAGCGAGTCAGCCCTCGCCCGGCAAGACACTGCGTTCCAGTCGACGCGGCCCGGGTATCTCCGGAAGCGCGTGGTCATCCACGGCGCTACATTGGACGAGAGGCGGCGCCAGCTGACACGGTTGGGATGAGCTGCAAACAGCCCAGTCATCCACTTCTGCGGCCACTTGCACAGACTGCGAATGTCGACCCGGTCAACCTGCGCCTCGACGAGGCGGCGGATCCACGGTACGACGCCAAAGAACACGTCCACTTGCTTTGCCAGCTCCGTCAAGTCCACCTTTTCGACGTTCTCTTCGAACAGCAGCTGCATCGGCATCTTGTCCGACCTTGCGTGGTGGCACAACGCGTCTCAGTGCAGGTGCTCGGGGTGGTCACGGAGGAGCTGGACCGGAACCAGGTCTGGGCTCGTCGACAGTCGCATCCAGTCGATGTGTCCAGCGTTCTCGGCCACCAGCTCGCGCATCCACGGCTCGTAGTAGCGGCAGAGCTCGAACCAGTCGACAAGCTCTGCGTGCTCGCGGAAGATCGGGAGAAGCCACTCTTGTGCGTCCCTGCCGGAGAGCTGACGCCAGTCCAAGAACTGCAGGATGGCGGCGCATCGAGGGTCCATAAGCCGCTGCGCAAGCGTTTGCGCCATGGCGAGTTTGGCAGCGAGTTGAGATCTGTCGACCCGACCGATTCAGCATGGAAAACTCCTTCTGAGTCGTTCCGCATCAAGACGATCACTCTGGCTTGAAGTTGAACATTGGTGTGCACCACACATTCGCTACTTCACGTCACGGTTGAAGGTTCGGCCACTCCACCAGTCTTCATTTCGCTCACCTACGAGATCAAGTCGCTAGAAGCAGAGCTCGAGTCCGCCACCATGCAGCAGCTCGTGTCGCGCCTGCTGGACCCGCGCTGCTTCGCCATCCTGTCGTTCTTTGACTGGTCGCTGCTCTCCGGCCGGGACGCACACGAGTGGCTGCTCCCGATCTTCTTCCAGCATCCAGAGCTCGTTGACTGGCAAGCGCTCTGCGAGGACTACAAGCCGTGGAGGCGGCAGTTGGTGGCCGACAACGCGGACCGAGTCGACTGGCAACGACTGAGCTCGGACATCGATAAGGACAAGGCGCAGCTCTTCCGCGATCACGCTGACCGACCGCATCGACTGGCGAACGCTCTGCCAGACAGTCCGGCGCTGCGGATGTTGTCTTAGTACGGCGTCGGCGTGGCTTCGACCAGTGCTGGAGGAGAACTTGGACCGGCTGGAATGGAAGGCGCTACAATACTTGGGGAGGTGCGCCACAACCGCCAAATGGGTCAAGCAGTTCCTTCTCGCGCACAGCGACCAGCTCGACATGCGCGCTCTGTCCAGCAAGCCGCGACCGTGGCTGCGTAAAGCCTTCAAGAAGCAGTCGGACCGCGTGAACTGGTCCAAGCTGTCTCGCAAAGCGGCCGACTGGATGATCCCCATGTTCCGGAAGCATGCCGACCGAGTCGACTGGGACCTCGTGAGTGGTAACACGCGCTCCACCATGGTCGGCCTGCTGACCGAGTTCGGTGACCGCCTCGACTGGCAGACGCTGGGCGAGAGCTTCCATGGCTGGATGAGACCGCTCTTCCTCGCGCATCCCGAGCGCGCCGACTGGACAGAGCTGGGGAAGACATCCAAGCAGTGGATGAAGAGAGTCATGCTGTCGTACCCGGAGCGGTTTGACTGGGAAGTCCTGAGCGCTGACCCGCAGGAGCGGATGGTCGACGTCTTCGTGGCCCACCCGGAGCGACTCGTGTGGCCGAGCATCATGGAGAAGCGAGCCAAGTGGATGGACGTGCTCTTCCGCCGCTTCCCGGGCCGCGTCGACTGGAAGATGCTGTGTGACTCGCCCGAGAAGTGGATGCAGTCGCTCTTCTGCAAGTTCCCCAACCGACTGGATTGGACCGCGCTGCGGCGCAACATGCAGGAGCCGTCGGGGAAATGGCTCAAGCGCCTCATGTACCGGGATCCTTCAGCCGCTGTCAAGCGTCGGCGGCAGTGCAACGAGGACCCAGACGGCCAGGGCCGTGGGCGTACCAAGCACCGAAAGCTCAACTGCTGAAGCCTCGCTAAGGGGTTGGAGGGTGAGCAGGCAGAGAGTTAGTATCTTGGTGATGGAGGCGAAGCAGTGGCACGTACTTACTCGTCCCAGTCCATTGGAGAAGGAGAACTCTGCTCGCTAGTGCGTCTAGGGATAGTTCAGCAAGTCACCTGGAGCCATCGGAGCGGCTCAACAAAGACGTTGCGGGTGACGTCCCGCAGAGCGTCACGGCTGTGTCAGGAGGCACAGGAGTGCTGGGGTTAGTCTATGGTGAAGACCGCACCCGTGATCTGCTCGGCCTTTGCGGCCGTGGAGTTGTCCCTTACTGGCAATCGCAGTCCGACGTGATACAGCGCCGAGGTCGGCACAGTGACGACCACCCGGCGTTCGCCATCCATGGGCTGCAAGCGTGGCGGGAGGGTGTCTAACACGCACAAGGACACACAAAGCTCAATGTACAATGGGTATTGCAAGTCGAGGCTGCCTGCTCGGGTCCTGTCGATCTCTCCTAGCTTACGCACGAGTTCCTTCGTTTGTACGGATGCAACAGGGCGACAACCGTCGCAGAGGTGGTGCTGTTCCGCCTAGAATTCCTCGATAAACTCTTGGAAGATCTCTCGCAGGTTGATCACGAGGTCTGGACGCGGCTCGAGCATCGCACCGTCCGCAGTAACGAGATCCGTGCCGAAGTACAGATCTGTCGCTCGGATTGTGACCGTGGCCGGCGCGGTCAGGTCGATGGCGTACGGGATGCCGTTCGGGCCAACCGACAGGTCGCGGTACTGCTCGTTCGGGTTGGCGCGGCAAGTCTCGTCAATCCGCGCCATCCCGGCAATGTCCGGAGGTATCGGAGCGGTTCCAAAGCTGAAGACGTCGTCAACGACCGTGTTGCCGTGATCGGCGCGACAGTAGAGGATGGCAAGAGTCGCTGCCGTGTTGGTGGTCTGTTGATAGTCGAAGATCTTGATCAGGAGCACCGAGGCATCCGGACAAAGCCCGCTGTCTGGCTCCCGCGCGGCGGCGCTGCTCTCGCTTGCATTGGTGAAGGTGATCCTCCAATCGAACACCCAAAGCTCTCGATTCGGTAGAAGACGAGAGTAACAGTACAACTGTCCGCTGGCTTCCGCGATAGCCACGCCACGAGGTGCTTCTCGGTTGGCATCAGCGATCTCAATGTTGACGAACGCCAGGTCAGCGCAGTACAAGACGTCGACACGGCACGCATTGCGCCGGATGCCGACCAAGCTGTCCCCCCAACGCTTGGTTGGCACGTTTTGAGCCACTACCACGCCGACATCTTGTTCGCCGGCATCGACTCGGCGCTGGAACTCGTCTCGCGCCATGAGAAGCTGCCTGGTCGTGAGGCGTCCGTTCAACGGTTTGTATGTCAGTGTCACGCTCTCCAACATCATTGGCGGCGGTTGTGCGGCAACGGCGGGAGCAGCGGCATCTCCACTGGCGCGACTCGCGTCCATCCCGCTCACAGCAGATCTCGGTGGTGGGCTTCTCTCTTGGACTGCAACGACGATCGTGGAGTGGCAAGTTTGACGGAGGCACTGGCGGTCTTGGGATCGTGCAGGTGATGCAAGGAGAGAGGCGTCAAGTCTGCTGGGAAGTCTCCGCGAAGCTTGCGCTGTGCGATAGCCAACTGGAAGGCGAAAGTTGCTGCTCGAGACTCTTTAGTGTGGTCAATAGAACGCACAGACACGGCTGGTTGAAGTTGTCGTGGATAACGACAGGTGCAACACTGCAGTATGTATGTGTGCGTGGCATGGTTCGCTCCTCGTTGTGCCTATGTCGGAGTCTTTCAAACAGTACTGACCTCGTGCACCACCAATAGTCCTCAGTGCCGCCTTGACACACTTCCCGCCACCCATGCCACATCGGATCATCTTTGATCGGTTGCCAAACTGACACGAACAAGCAGCCAAGTGCTTCCAGCGCCGCCACTTGCGCGACAGCCAGCTGCACAGTCACCCGTCAAGTCTCCCTCGATACGCGCCGCCTTGACCGACTCGTCATCTCCTCGTCGCTCGTACTCGTTCCATCACCAACCACCAACCAGCGAACTCAGATCTTCTGGCGCTTGGTGCTTGCGTCGTCGCTGCCATTCGTCGACCGATGACCACGAGCCGGCTCGACGGCAAGGAGGGGTCGTAGCCAGTGCTCAGAGTCGCATTGAGGTTTCCGGTGCAGTGCGTCCCAGTCCAATTCGGCGGCGAACTGGCGGAACAGCCTCTGCATCCACGGCTCGGGTGACTCGCATAGCACTCCCCAGTCGACCATCCACGGGTTGCTCAGGAACAGGTCTTCCATCCACGGCGCGCTCTGCCTTGCCAGCGCCGACCAGTCCAAGCAGCTCGCGTTCACCCGGAAAAGCTGCCGCATCCACTCTTGCGGACGCTCGCACAGCAATCGCCAGTCGAATCGTTTCGGAAGCGCTTCGATCAGCGGCAGCATGCTCTTCGGCGGGTTCCTGCTCAGCGCTTGCCAGTCCACTAGCGAGCTTTCTTGTCGAAGAGCGAGATGGTCCACTTGCGCGGGTTCCGGGCGAGCGTAGGCCAGTCCAGTCGGTCCGCAAAGACTTGCATGATGCTCAGCATCTCTTGACGTGGATGGCGACAGAAGGCCGTCCAGTTCACCCGGTCTGCCTGTTCGTAAAACAACGGCTTCATCCACACGTGGGCCTTGCTCGACAGCGCGATCCAGTCCAGGCGCTCGGCGTTGCGGCGGAACACGGATAGCATCCACTTGTGCGGGTGCGTGCAGAGCAGCGGGAACCCGATGCGCTCCACGTTCCTCTCCATGAACGGATGCCTGTCGAAGCAATTGAACTTGCTGGACTGCAGCAGCGACTCCCACTGCACCAAGTCGATGTGCTTCTCGAACACAGGCATCAGCGCCGTCGTCGCTCGTCGGCACACATCGGCCCAGTCGACGCGCTCCGGGTGGTCGTCGATGAGTGCGATTTCGCCTGCAGTAAAGTGAGACCGCTCCCCCAGCCTCCCCCAGTCCACGCGATCCGCGTTGACATCCACGAGCTCGCGCTGCCACGACTTGTAGTACACCACGAGCTCGCGCCAGTCCACGAGCTCCGATTGCTCGAGGAACAGCGGCAGCATCCACTCCTGAGCTCCGCGGCCGCTCAGCTCGGTCCAGTCCAGGAACGACAGGACGTTCGAGCAGCGAGGGTCGAGCAGCCACTCCACAAGCCGACGCATCACTCGTTCTCCGCGGCAACGTGCGCTGCGAAAGAACCGAAGGCGGATCGAAATCTCTCGTCAAACTCGCACAAAGTTCTTTGGTGTGGTCAACAGAACACGGAGTTCAACCACCTCAACTTCAATCGAACCTGTGACAATTGATATCGCGCGGTCTGGTTGAAGTTGTCGTGATGGTGAAAAATGATTTTCCAGCGTGAGCTCAATGCCTTCACCTCGTCGAGTCATGCGTTGCTCTCCCGCTTCAGAACGCCCCCATGGACTACCTAACAGCTCTCGCAGATACGCACTGCCGAACGTCGACACACTGTGACTCGGAGACGGATAGCGTGGCGGTTGCGCGTGTGGACGAAAGCACTCCCTTCGTGGTTCTGGTACGTTCCGGATCGGACAGGCCGAAAGCGTACGCGGCGTGCGAGTTGGGGGGACGTAGCGAGCAAGAACTCGGTTCTTCGGGACGTCATCGACTGCGCTGAAGTGGATGTTGTGCTCCAATAACTGGCAGCGAGCGAGTCGCCAGTGCTTGCTCACCCGAGAACACGGCGCAGGACAAGGTGCGCAAGGCGCGCGGACTGCTGGGAAAGCTGTTCCAGTGATGGACAGGGTAGGATTCGCGGGACGACCTTCGAGTGAGAGGCTGAGGCGATAACACTCCCTTGCAAATGAACAAGGCCGCAATGTATCTAATGGCTGCCGTCCATCTGACAGCGGCAAGACAGTGAATAGTGCTGTGGGCTGGTTTGGGACGCTGTCTGTAACGTTCATCAGCCCACACACGAAGCATCGTAGATCCGCTACTCGCTCCACTATACTTGCTTCAGCACCGCACGTCAAGCCAGCGACGTGCGCTCACGCCCCGAACTTGGCCCGGTACTGACACACGAGGTGGTTCAATGTGAGCTTGCCGTTCATTCGAGTAGCCAGCCACCGTGAGGTCGTGCTGACCTGTGAGCATCGGTGACTCGTGCATAGCGAGTCAGCCAGCCGGTGGAGCGCGCAATGTCGAGGACGCACACAGAAATGCAAAGTGAGTATTGAAAGCTGTCTCTCGCCCGTCGACTACGTGTCCTCCTTCTCGCTCACGCAACAGGTCCTTCAGTACGTACTAATGCAGTGGAGCTCGCAATAACCCCACAGGTCGGCTGTTCCCGCTTAGAACCGACGAATGTACTGCTGGAAGATCTCCCGCAGATCGATCGCGAGGTTCGGACGCGGTTGGAGCATCGCGCCGTCCGCACCAACGAGGTTCGTGCCGAAGTACAGGTCCGTCGCTGGGATTGTGATCTCGGCGCGCGCGTTCGGGTTGACGTTGGCGTTCGGGCTGATGTTGGCGTTCGGGCCAGACAGGTCGCGGTACTGCTCGTTCGGACTGGCGCGGCGAGTCTCGGCAATCTTCGCCATCACAGGAACGACTTGGTGGTCGATTGCAGCGGTTCCGAAGCTAACGACATCGTCAACGACCACGTTGTCTGCATCGTCGAGACGGTAAAGGACAGCAAGAGCTGCTGCCGTGCCGGTGGTCGGTCGGTAGCCGAAGAGCTTGATGAGCACCACCGCGCGGACCGTCGGGATGTTGAAATACTCTTGGTACCTGGCTTGGGCTGTGGCGAGGCTGAGATGCTTGACGCTGACTTCAATGACCAACCGCGGCGTCTCGGGGACTTGAAGCACCGAGGCGTCCGGACAAAGCCCGCTGTCTGGCTCCCGCGCAACCCTTCTGCCGCTTGCATTGGTGAAGATGATCCTCTCACCAGCCACCCGAAACTCTCGATTCGGGAGAAGACGAGAGTAGCAGTACAGCTGTCCAGTCACCTCCACGACAGCCGCGTGATGCGGCAGGCCTTCGTTCGCGTCGACGAGTTCGACGTCGACAAACGCCAGGTCGGCGCTGTACAGGACGTCAACGCGGCACCCGTTGCCGCGAAAGTCGACCTCCGTGGTCTCCCAGCTCACGGTGGGCACATGCTGTGCCACCACCACGCGGACGTCTTGTTCGCCGGTGTCGACTCGGCGCTGGAACTCGTCTCGCGCCGTGAGAAGCTGCGTGGTCGTGAGGCTCCCGCTCTCTGGCTCGTACATTGATATCACGCTCTGTGACGTCGAAGGAGGCGACTGCGCGGCAACGGCGGGGGTAGCAGCGTCTCCGCTGGTGTGACTCGTGTCCATGTCGCTCATAGCTGACTCGGTCCTGGCCTTCTTCGCGGGTGGCAACGGCACGCAAGGCAGAGCGAGAGCTGCTGGGGCTGATGCTGGCGGTCTTGGGATCTCGACGGTGTCACGAGAAGCACTGGCGGGAGGTGTGCTTGGATGGCTTGGACGCCCGGGGAGGGTGATGTGGATGCGAGAGCGAGTGCCAGCGCGTCGAGAGCGACTTGAAGGAATCCATCGCAGCGCCGCGCAGTTTCCCGCGCGTTTCAGCGATTTGTCGGGTCTTCTGCTTGCGTCAGGTCGCTCGAGGAGGAAGGTGTGGTCACTTCAAAGTGAGGAGGGAGTACGCTCAACGGAGCTAGAGACCGGCGACTTGCCTCGCGAAGCGCTTTTGAGTGCTAGCAGCTGGACATCCGCTTTGTTGACGGAATGGAGGCATCGATGGCACAAGTCGCCTCCATTGACCGCAGGGTGGTCGACGGCATCGCGATCGAAGCGATTCACCCGCCGAAATGTCCGCACTGGGGTCTGGTACTGACTCGAGCGTAAGCTCAAATGGATTGGCTCTCCACTGACAACCAGCATGAATACCACCGACCTCAAGAGCGTGTCGTGGACGCCTTGAGATCCGGGGACGCACTGATGACCGTGACCGCCGCTGGCCCGAACCAGAGCGCTGCAGTCATTGGCTCGCAAGGCCATCGACAGCTAGGAGCGCGAGGCCTTGTATGCTGTCGAGACGCTCCGGTTGCTCTGCGATGTAGTGCAGACTGGCCCGACGTCCTTATCGCGGCTGAACGCGCTCGAAGCTCTGAGTTGGGTCACTGGTGACGCCGTTGACCAGTCGAACGACAGTGCGTCCGCTCTTCGGTTGGCGGCGGTGAGTGACCCGAGTCGGGAGAAGATGGCGGCGATCACGCTGAGCTCCAAGACCGGGTCGGCGTTCGACAAGGTCGTTGCTGTGGTGCTGCTTTGAGGCTACTTGGGGGCGATGGCTGCTCATGGCAGACTCGACAAGCTGGCCAACGGAGGCGCCAACGCTCTTGTGGGCTCTGTCAAGACCGGCAGCACCTTCCAGATGCGCCGGGCAGCCTACGCCGTAAGGAAGTTCGCGTGCAGCAACAGCATCAGGCCGCCGGTCGTGAGCAATCGAGGCATCCAAGCGCTCGAATCGCTGGATCGAGCAGGATCCGACGAGCAATTGCGGTGTGCAGCCGTCGCGCTGCGCAACTTGGCAGTCAGCGACGGTTTTCAAGCTGAGACTGCGCAGGAGGGCGGCATCCCGGTGCTCGTGGCGCTGGCGCAGCCCGGGACCGACGAGCAGCATCCGTTTCGTTGCTTATATGTTTGTGAACGTCGAGTGTGCCTCGGAGACTAATGGCGTGGCAGTCATCGTCGCAGACGGCATCACACCCCTCGTGGCTCGGGTACGTTCTGGATAGGACTGGCAGATGATCGCGGCGTGCGCGTTGGAGGAATGCAACGAGCAAGAACCCGGTGGTCAGAGGACAGGCACCATCGACTGGGAGGGGGAAGTGGCTGCTGTGATCCGAGGACCTTCCCGTGCTTTCATGCGTAGGCGGCAGTGCAGCGAGGATCCAGACGACCGCGGGCGTCGGTGTACCGAGCACCGAAACGCAACAAGGACGACGAACGAGGCCATGACGGGAGTGCATTCGGATCGCTGCGACTGTTCGCGGCGTAATTGACTGGAGCGCGGACGCGGTAGTAGCGGGTGCCGACTCGTCGTCGGCAAATAATAGTGGCGGTAAGCGAGTTACCAGGGAGGGAGTGGCCTGCCTGCCGTCGCATCAGACCGGCAGGTTGGCGTGGATCGGCGAGGACGAGGGAGTAATAGACGCTGGCCGCGCCACGTCACGCGACGCACTCCTTCTCGCTCGTGCTCGAGTCCGAGCAGCCGCTCCGCGGGGAGTAGAGGATGGCGGACGACGACGTCGACGATGTCGAGTCGAACAAGCGCTTGTAGAGCGTCCCGCAGAGCATCATGACTGTGGTGGGGGGTGCATCAGCGTTGGAGTTAGTCGCTGGCCAAGACAACAACCAACAGTGATCTGTTAGGTGTGTGCACCTTTCGCGGAAGTAGAGTCGATGGTCTTCTTTCCGTAGAGTCCTGCAGAACGAGGCAAGCAACAAGGTGAGTGACACTGCCTGATGGTTCAACGATAGCGAGCGAATCGTGGACGTACTCGAGTCTTCAATCAACTCGTGGTGGAAGTTGCCGTGGCCGCAGTCACACGAGGCAGGCGTTGCGCTGGCCACTGGAGTTGCCCCTTCGCCCTGCTGCACGCGGTAGATGCAGCACTTGCCCGGGCGGCACAGCTTGCATCTGCCGCGCAAGTTCCCCTCGACGTCGCGCTTGAAGACGACGTAGTCGATCAGATCTGCGAGTAGAGAGAGCAGGTAGCGTCGTGAGTGACATGCTCCTGAACCAAAGTCACAACAGTTTGTGTGTTGGCTTACCTTGTGGAACGCCCTTGAACGTAGTTCTCTCTAGCACGGAGTCGAGATTCGTGCGCACGTAGTCGGCGCAAATGTCTGTCAGTGACGGCGGAGACTGGGGACCTGCAACAGCAAAGGATGTTAGCAGTCCGTATGGCATCCCATCCATTGTTGTGTGCGATCGTACCAATGTCGATCGAGTAGAGGTCCTGTAGGCGGTCCGTGCCGTCGTAGCCTCCGAGCAGGTACATGCTCGTGCCCACGACCACCGCGCGGTGGAATGTCCGGCTGCTCGGGACGCTCCCCGACGTGCAGATCTCGCTCCACGTGTTGGTGACTGCAAGAAACGCACGCTCGTTAGTCACTAAGGTACAATAGGAGGGTCTCCAATGCAGTCCGTACCGAGATCCAGGCGCTGCAGGTCGTTGAAGCGGCTGTGTGTCTTGTCGACGCCGCCAAAGACGAACATGTTGTCGCCGAAGATGACGGCCGTGTGGCGGTACCGGTGCGGCGGGCTGACGCCTCGCGTCTCCATCTTCTTCCACTCGCGTGTCTCCATGCTGTACTCGTACAGGTCGTTGAGCGTGTCGCGTCCGTCCCAGCCGCCAAAGACGATGAGCCGGTTGCTGGCCGCGTGGACCACGCCGCTGTGGCCGAAGCGGCGCGACGGGATGGCTCCTTTAGCGTCCACGCGCGTCCAGCGCTTGCGCTCCAGGCTGTACTCGCACAGGTCGTTGAACCGGTTGGACCCGTTGTAGCCGCCGAAGACGTAGATACTCGACTCGTGCAGCGCCATGATGTGGTCCGTGCGCGCCTCGGGCCGCAGCTCCGGGACGCTCGGCATCTCATCCCACCGGTGGTTCTCTGTGTGGGTATAGCGGTCAGTGGAAGTGCGGGCTGTGGCTTGAAGACGGAGGCCGTGGACGTACCAAAGTTGAAGAAGAAGAGGTCGTTGAAGTAGTTGCCGTCGCGGCCGTCGTAGCCGCCGAAGAGGAACATGCGGCTCTCGTGCATGACGCCGAGCGCGCCAGAGCGCCGCGGGGGCAGCAGCCCCTGCGTCTGCACCTGCGACCACTGGTTGCTCTCTGCATAGTCCACCGACGAAGCATTAGCAGCCGTCCAGCGCTCCAAAGACCAAACAAGACGCACCAATGTCGAACTGGTACAGGTCCTGCTGTCTCCGCCGGCGGTCCGTGCCGCCAAACACGTACAAGTGACCATCTAGTCACCCGAACCCCCCGTCAGATCCACCCCAAAGACTGCACCCAGCGCATACAAGGCGTCCGTACCGGTGCTTGTGACCGTATGACCCGTCCGTGGGCTGTAGACGTCGCCCTGCGGGTTGAGTCTGGTCCACTTGCGCACTTCCAGGCGGCTAGCGGCGCTCCACTCGGCCGCTGGCGCTCCACTTCCTCCCGCAACGCCCATACGCCCGTCGTCCGCGCCTAGCAGCAGCTTCACGCTCGTCTTGGTCGCCGCCATGCTGTCGTCCCAACGTCCCGACGTCTGGCCGACCGCTCGATCAATCAAATGGCTTGTGTGCGGGCCCGCTAGAACGCCCCGTGGCCGCCCAGCAGCCGCACCCCTTGGCGAAACGGAGCTGCGACGGCGCGCGACCTCCTCCCTTGGAAGTAGGCGTTTCCCGGCCCTCAGACGCGGCGGTAACGGACGCGAGTGGCACGCAGGGAAGCGCAGGCGACCGACTGACCCAGGATGGATGGAGCGGCCTACGTCCGGAGAGCGAGCGAGCGAGCGAGCGAGCGAGGAGCGATGGATGGCGGCGCCTTCGCCTTCCGTTCCGTCCGTTCCGCCTGGGATCTTGCCGCGTGCGCGCAAATGACTTGTGGATTGTATGCAAAGCCGTTGGGTTGCCGTCGCGTCCTTTCCGGGGTTTCCTTGTTTGGTTTCCGCCCACTTTTTGCTGGCTTTTAGGCAGAGTGATGGTTGATTTGACTGGAGGTTTGTATGCCGGTTGCTTGAAGTGCGCTTTCTTTTTAGAGCGGTTTCGCAGCTTTGAGACAACCGGTTTGCGCCGGTTTGTAAAACAGTCTACTGTCACTGAACCGGTATTGTGCACGGTAGACCTGTGACATGTGACACGAACGCGATGGGATCGCCTTCAACAGGATCCCATCACTACCTCTTTCGCGCAGGCGATGATAGATCTTAACAGCTTCAACTTGGGGTCCTTTGTGTTGGTCGCGACGCTTCATGGATGGACGCGTCGCCGCGATGTGTGCTGACCTGCCACAGGGTTGAAGGAACGAACGCTTTGATGCAGGATGGATGGATGGCCGAGTGCGTTCCACTCGTCGCGTCGATGAAACGTGCTGGTGACTGTTGGTCAGTCGCTATTCCTTCAACAACTCGTCCTTCGCCATCACGAGTCTCCACGTGTCGCTACGTACACTGCGTCGCGAACCTAATGCCACATCTCGTAGTCGTACTGCCAGGTTATAACCCAACGTGCCCTTTCGATCGATCAGCGGCTTCCCATTGAGCGAACGGCCTAGACGGAGATAGATACCTTGCTCGAAGTCACCTTGACTCCATTGACACGAGGGGATTGGTATAGATATGTAAGACTTCACAAGAGGCAAGATCGCCAGGCTGGTGAAATCTACCTTGAACGGCATTGTCGAGGGTCGTGTAACCAATGGTCTGAGTTGCAGTGTACCCCGTACCCCAAGGGTACGCGAACTGAACCCACTGCCCTCTTTTCCAAGCCTTCTCATTCGCCGAAACCGGGTCTAGACTCATTCAAACAAACAATGAACGTAACGTATCGACATACCCACTTCTGGAACACACATCTCAGCCCATACAACCCCCAAGTCAAAAGCCGTTCGCCTACAAACCGCAAGTGTAGCGCGCTTCCCGCAGGCAGCTCCATCAAAAGTCAACTGCGGGGCTCATTCCTCCGCTTCCTGCGTCTCCAGCCGACGACCTTCCCCGCGTCCCCTCGCCCCGCGGACGCCCTCAACCCCCGCAACAGGCTCCGATGCAGCTCCGGCGTCTCCTCCTGACCCTCACAGCCGCTTCCTGCGCGCTTGCAGCTGCTCAATCAACCGACAACAGCAATGGCAGCGGCTCCGAGAGCCTCGTGGACCTGCTGCACGAGGTACAGGCCGCTGTAGCGGGCGACCCGGCGCTCGCCGAGATGTTCAACATCACGGACGCGAGCCAGATGAGCGAGGCCGAGCTCGAGGCGCTGCTCACGGAGATCCTGGACGTCTCGAGCGTCAGCGCCAGCGGCAGCGACGCCAGCGTCGGCAGCGCTTCCTCTAGCGCTTCAGCGGTGGCAGAGAACGACTCGACGACGGACGCGCCGGCTTCCGCTTCAGGCAACGCGGCGGCCTCGACCCGCGGCTCGGCACTGGCTGCCGTCGCGCTTGTCGCCGGGGTTTCTATCGCCAGCGCAGTCTTCCTGTAACGCGTCGGTCGACCAAGTAGCAAGGCGAGAGAGAGCGACGGACTGGCGTCCAGAGCGCTTCTCCGTCCACGTCCAGGGCAGCATGAAGACCACCACCTCGAGCGTCCACACCAAGCGCGAGAACCCCCCGATGTCGCCCCCTAATCGTTATTTTGCCTGGAAATCAACCCGTCACCTCGTAATGCCTCACACCTCCACCCACGAATCCCAGTCCTCATACACCAGCAAAGAGTGATATCTGACCCTGCAAAGTCCACTCTCTGCTCTCCTCATCGATTCCATGCTCTTCCCTCGCTCATTATCGCTCTCGCCGTGTCCTCCGCACCCGTCGGCCATGTCTCCAACCTCTCTCCTGGTCTTCGCGACGCTTCTAGCCGCCCCCATGCTGCAGTTCTCGGCCGCCGCGACGCCTGCGTGGGTCTCGGACTGGGAGGTCAACGTCCATACAATCTCCAGGTCCGTCACGGGCGTCGAGGACCTCGAAGAGAGCGCCGAGGCGTTCACTTCCTCCATGAACGCGGCCATCGCCAGCGGCACCAGCGACGCCGAGCTGACCAAGCTGCTCATGGACTTCCTCGTCCTGCTGGACGACGACCCGCGCTTCCAGGGCTTCGTGGCCAGCAATACGACCGCTAGTACCAGCAGTGGCGGGTCGGGATCGACGGATGACCGCGGAAACTCGGCCGCCTCAGGCTCCAACGGAGCCACCAGAGTGTTCACAGGCTTGGCGGCTGTACTCGCGGTCGTGGTGAGCACCATTGCGGCCTTGGAAGCGTAAATTTGGACGGCTGAAAGGCGGCCTATAAGCAGGGAATGCGTCTATTCTTGATCGTCTTCAGTGTTTAAGGCGGTCAAGTGCAGAGGGCGAGCCGGAAGAGGGCGAGCCGGCGCCTTGAGACCAGTCAATGGCGTCTCCTTTCGGCCAGGAATAGCTCCAATCCGACCCTCTTTCTCCGCCTTGGCGCCGTCCGATCGGTTTGAAAGCTGGACACTCGCTCGCTCACTTCTCCTCTCACGGCCACAACAGCAACCTTCTCCTTCCTCCTGACCACCGACCGTCGACAGCATGGCGACCATCCAACACCTTCCAGGAGCGATCGACAACGTCACCAACGTCCTCAAGCCCGCTTCAAACGCCAAGTCAACCGTCGACCCGCCACGTTCCCCTCCGCCATCCTCCATCGTCCGTCCAACCTCGACCACAGCCACATCCATAGTGGAGACAAAGCCTGGACGCGCGGCACTAGCCGTCCCGCTGACCATCGGCGCGGTAGCACTCGTCTGCTTGGGCTGGAACGTCCTGCTACTGGCGCTCAACGTGGCGCCGAACGCGACCGTGAACCGCATCATGGACACCTCGACGTTCGACCACGGCACCTTCTGGCTGCTGGTGGACCCTTCGTCGTCGCTCCTCGCCATGTCCGCCGTCTCGCTCGGCCCGGTGGCGTTCGCCTACGCTCTCGTAGTCTTCGCGAGCGTCTTCAACGCCTTCAAAGCCCCAGCGGCAGCCTCACACTCGGTAGTGAGCCGTCGAAGCCGCACGGCGTCAGTCGACGCCATCAAGCGCAAGGTCGTGGCGTCGATCGAGCAAGTCGCCGAGGGCTCACGGACCAACAGCAAGCTCGGGAGCTCCGCCGTCAAGCTCGCACTGGACCTCACGCGGCAAGACAGTGGTGCTCGCAAGATGGTGGTGAGTACACCCACTCTACTACCTCCCCCCCTTGCTCCACTCTCACTCACCTACTCACTGTGTTCTACTATGTGAACTATGAAGAACGTGTGGGTCAAACTCGCCGACTTGGCGGTCCAAGCCGTGCTGCTCGTCCAGCTGATGGAGCGCGGGCTGCCGCTCGGCCTCGTCGGTCTCTTCGCCGGTATCGTGGCGACCAACGCCACAGTGAGCGCCATACTAATGCTCGTCCCTCGCCACTGGCCGTCGACACCCATCGCCATCGCACACGCCACGCTCGACACCATGTACGTCCCGATTATCTTGACTTGTACGCACTATTGACTCCTCGGCTATCCGACGCTCACACTACTTGGTCCCTAGCTTCGACCTGCTGGTCGCTGTCGGCCACCCGATGCTCGTCGTCACCTACTGCCTCGCGACCTTCTCCATCCCTCGCGACGTGCTCGCCATCAACACGGCCGTCTTCCCCGTCGGCGCCTTCCAAACCCAAGCCAGTGTCCTCGCGGACCGCGTCCAAGTCGCCGTCATCCTCGAGTCGCTCTACGCGCTGCGCATCTACTCGGTTCTGCGCTTGTTCACGTGTCTCGGGTCCAACCTGGCGCTGTGTCATCGTCTCCAGCAGTTGCTGACCCTCTGGCAAAGCCGTCGAGGTGCTGGAGGCGCCGCCAACAAGCCGGTGATGACCGATTTGTACCCACGAAGACACCCGATCGCCGTCGTCTTCGTGCTCTTCGCACTCGCCATCGTCGTGCTAGTGGAGGAGAGCGTCCGGACGTCCTCTTCGGCCTGTTCGTACCACCCAGAGTGCTCTGTCCACGCCTGGAGATGGACGCTAACCAAGCAACCGAGTGAAGAAGGAGATCTCCACCTACGACAGTGCCCTTGTATCACGATGATCGACGCCGAGACGGCACCGAAGACCTTCGAAGAGTGGCAACAACCGAGGAACGTGACGGACAAGGTCGCGCAGCTCTCGGCCACTGGTGATCTGCGCACTCTGCAGCTCATCAACCGCATGCTACCGACGCTACCGGTCGAGATGCGACGCTGTACCGAGATGAGGCACCTGTACGTACCTTGTCTCTGCTAGTGTGGCTGTACAGTTCTCGAACTAACCCGCTTATGTATCGGATCGGCAACAGGAGTCTGATCTACTCGCAGACGTCGAGCTTCCCTGACTGGTCCAAGGAGCTGACCCACCTCGAGTTCTTGTACGTCTTCCCCTCCTATCCAGCTCTCAAGTATGGCACTAACTCTGTCTGTTGTTATCAGACACATTGAAGGCAGTCCGTTCGGGTTCTTGACGTATCTACCAGTCGACCTCTTCGACGACATGGCGTCGCTTTCAACCATCCACTTGGGCTTCCAGCCCGCTCTGAGCCACCTCCCGCGGTTCACGGGCCTTACAAACCTCCAGTCATTGACGATCGCCATCCACCTGTCGCTACGTGAACTCCCGGCCCTCGACAGCCTCGGGAGACTGCAGACACTGGCGATCATCATGGACCCGGCGCTCGACAGTATCCCGGACATGTCGCCTCTTGTATCGCTCCAGTCCTTCGTGACGATCGACCGCGGTACATTCTGCTGCAACGGGTTCCGGGACGACGACGACGAAGCAGCCAACCAGTCGACTTGCGACCTCAGCCACTCGTTCTGTGACTTGCATCCACTATGGGGGACGCCTCCAGCCGAGTGTCTGCCTCTCAACCGGACGGACAAGCGCATGACGCCGGGCACGAGGACGCTCTTCGACCGGTTCGCACTGTCCGTTTGCATGGGCGAAGCCACCAAGCCGGGCGAGTTGGACGAACCCGCGACGCCGATCGACATGCTCAAGTGCAACGGGACCATGTTCCGCCAGTGCGAAATGGGTCCAGACAACCGCGTCGGCATGTGCTACAACCCGCGCATGATGCCCGTGTCCTGCGACTCGAGCCCGTTCCCTATCGAGATGCGACGGCGGCAGATCCAGCAGCGAGTTGGCGACCCATGCGACCCACAAGTCGAGGCCTGGCTAGGCTGTCCGCCGACTTAGATAGCCGAACACTACCGCGCTAAAGACCAAGAACATATTATGAACATGTAAGTATGGAGAGAGTGTAAGGAGCCGCGTGGTGGTAGCTGGGGTGGCGGATCACATGGACCCGCGACGGCTCTTGGGTCCGTCGTCCTGCCGGTCGCGGATGATGACGACCGACGCGGTGATGTTGCTGTTGCCGTTGCTATTGCCGACGGTGCCGGCTCTGCGGTGTCGGTCGCCTCGTAGCGGAGTGCTCTCGTCCTTGTCGAAGCCCTTGTTGTGGCCGTGCGGGTGCGCGTGTTGCTGCGGAGAGAGCGGCATGAGCGCGCCGAAGTGGCCGCTAGTGAGCGCGCCACGCTGCGACAGGTGGTGGTGGCTCTCGCCCGTGGCGCTCGCCTCTCCGTCGCATGACAAGTCGTCGTCGTCTTCTCCGTGCTTGGACAGCAGGTAGATGCCGACGATGATGACTGGTGTTAAGTTGGAGAGTGTGTAGTGTGAGGTGGTTGACAATGTAGCGAGGTGGCGGAGTGGAAGGGATGCGATGGTGGACGTACAAGCTAGCGCGATGGGCAGGCAGACCCACTCGAAGGCGGTGAAGCGCTCGTACTTCTCGTAGTACACGACGCCTCCAATGACACTCGACTGAGGGACAGCAAATAGTGACATCAAGTAGTGACATCAAGTGAGTCCAGCAATGACAATTGGGATGAGATGAGTAGGGTGAAGAACACGAGACGAACGTACGCCGATCCAGAAGCACTGGAACATTGGGAAGACGCTGAGCGTGTCGCCCGCCATGATGGCGCGGTTGAGCAGGTCGGTCTGTAGCACGAGCGTGCAGACCATGCCGCCCACGAATAAATACGTCGTGAGGTACACGAACTGGTTCTCGCCGCCTATCGTCAGGATCAGCAGGATCGACGCGCACTACATACACCAGGTCAGATACACTCCCGTAGTACGTGGTGCAGTTGGCTCGCTTTAGTGACATGACGCACCTTGGCGAGCAGGACGGAGAAGGAGCCGAAGATGCCCGAGGCCGTCGCGTACAGGAACGGCAGCAGCCGGTACTTGCTCTCGTTCAGCGCGCGCGGCAGCCGAGAGATGGCCTCCACCTGCCCGAAGATGCCGCCGAGCACCGCCGTCTGCAATCAGCAAGTCAGCAAGTCACCAGGTCAAGGTGTCAGTGTGTCATTAAAGTGAGTTGACAAGCATAACTCGTGTAGTCACTGTAGTCGTTCGTACCATGACGCCGAGGTAGATGAGGAAGCCGAGCTGGAAGAACTGCTGCTCGAGCTCCAGCAGCGTCATCTGGCCGTCCGGCTCGTTCACCACCGTGCTCAGCACCACGCCGATGATGATGAGCAGCGTGCCCGCCACGTCCGTCACCGTCAGGATCTGCCACCAACCACAGTCACCGTCAGCATCTCCGAGTGTAACCCCAGCGTAACCCTCCAGCTCGGCCTACCTGGCCAAGCCACAAGTGCGCGAAGAAGACGTTGGCCAGCACCGTGAAGCCGCCGCCGACCGACGCCACTAGTGCCTGAGGCGCAAAGCTGCTCCCACCCACAGCATAACCGTTAGCCGACCAGCTTCTTCACAGGTTACGGTTGGATAAGAGAGCATGAGCGCACCCTAGCGCCTCAAAGTCGCCAATAGCTCCCAGCACGATCAGGATCATGCCGACGATCCATACTGGCCGCGTGTAGTACGTGCGCCTCGCGAACACTGGCCGGTCCTCCTCCTGCGCAACCTCACGACGGTCGTAAATGAACCGACAGCGGCATACTGGAACCAAGGGAGTGCGCGCCACGCCCAGGCAACGCAACGTACGCGGACGTGCGAGAGCTTCTGCACGTTGACGCCGAGGTTGGAGAGCACGGCCGAGCCGATGACGATGCCCAGCCCGATCCACTTGTACTCGGGGTGTTCCGAGTCGGGGTCCGGTCCTTCCGCCAGCTGCCGCATCATGTCTGTCGCTGTCTGTTGCTCTGGGAGCCAGGCGCAGTCACCCGAAGACTGGCTGGTCGCCGAGTCGCCGACCGACTGCGAGCGCTAATTTTACCGCCGCGGGACGGGGGAAACGCGTGCGAGCGGGCCGTTGAAGCCGCGAGGAAATGCGCCAACCGCCGAGGGGGGAGGGGGGCCACGGGGCGAGCGCGGGGCTTGAGCGCGGAGCTTGAGAGCGGCGGGGGAGGGTCGGAGAGCAAGTCGCTCGATTGGGATTGCGAGTGCAGGGTTGGCCTTCATAATGAACGACGGAGCGACGCCAGGAGCATAAACCCTGTGTATCGTGATCGAGCGACGGATCGCACTGTCTATGGTAATACAGACTGAATTGGCCGAAGTGCCACCCATCATTATTAATACCTCGAAGAAACTATGATTTTGAGATTCCGAATCATACAAACCTAGTTGAATAACAAAATGAAGTATAATACACTGCGTCTTTTGATGTGTACCACCATGGCACTACGGGCGGGGTAAACTGTATTGAAAGCGATTTTAGAGAGCCTGCGAAAGTTGATGTTATCTCAGGGAGGCAAATTGATTAGAACATAGAGGGAACGATCTGAGTTTTCTGTGTGGATGTCGACGATGTGACGTCATCACCGATCCAAATGGTGACGCGCCAGCGCAACACGACGTTTGGTCGGGTGGAACACGGCATCCAAGCACTCTGCTGATCCATTCATTCGCCGGGCCCGACACTTCTACATGCATCGCGGCAAGCGGCCACGAGGAGTTGAGCAGCTGCTATCTTGGAGTCCGACCAGCATCCGGATCATTGGTCCAGAGGTCCTCGTGTTGGTCTCACCTGCGCTAGTCGATCCACTCGATCAGGGCGTTCAGTGCACCGCTGGCGACTTGCATTGCAACATGATGCAAGCGCTGAATGAATGGCATCGAGCAGCTCTCTTTCTCTTCAACGCGTCCGTCTCCTCTCCTTGTCGCTCGCTCTACGTCGTCACTGACGGCCACCGCAGCTGAAACTCACCTCTTCTGGCGCTTGCTGCCTGCCTCGGTGCTGCCACCAGCTGACAGGTGACCACGGGCAGGGTCCGAGGCGAGGAGAGGCTGCAGCCACTGCCCAGACTCGCATCGAGACTTCCGACGCAGGGCGTCCCAGTCCAATCGATCGGAGTACAGGCAGAAGAGATCACCCATCCACGGCTCGGGCGACTCGCACAGCACTCCCCAGTCGACCTTCGTCGGGTTGCGTCGGAACAGGTTTCCCATCCACGGCGCGCTCTGCCACAGCAAGGCAGCCCAGGCCAAGCGGCTCGTGTTCTCCTCAAAGAGACGCAGCATCCACTCTGGCGGGCGCTCACACAGCAATGGCCAGTCGAATCGCCCAGGGAGCGCTGTGACCAGCAGCACCATGTTCTTCGTTGGGTTCTGGCTGAGTGCATGCCAGTCCACGTCTGTGCGAAGAACGGCGGGTGGTAGCGCAGCGTGGAAACAGCAAGCAGCGCACAAGCCGATTCGCCATCATTGCTCTCGGTCCGCCTCTTGCTCCACCAAACAATCTCACCAACGGCCAAAGATGTTGTCTCAAGATATCTACGTTACGCACCTTTCTCAAGTGACTATGCCGCCGGCTCTAGAAGCCAAAGTCGTCGCCCCAGCGGCGCTGTCGGTGCCACC
>JAADXY010000431.1:0-23315 GCA_023338065.1 Phytopythium montanum
CACTGGCTTCGTCGGATTCATCGGACAGCGATGACAACACTGTTATCCCGACGCCAACCCCATCGGACTCCTCGGACAGTGTTGACGCAATGACGACGACCTCGACGACGGCTCCGACGCCGACTCCCGCGAACGACGCACGTGCTCTCTCGCTCGCTGCAGCCTGCTGCCAGCTCGTCGTGCTCGCGGTCGCCGCCATGTCGTAGCCACGCGCTGGTGCTTCCTGCAGCCGGCGGCCTAGCTCCTATTCGTCTTGCACTGCTCTCCTTTTCAGTGCCGCTCTTTAGCTGCAAACGATCTCAAGATAGGTTGGCTGCGTTGTTGGTCATGCGGCTCGACGCTTTGCTCTTCTGCGTCAAGCAGGCCAGTATAGCAGCAGAGAACGAGTTGGCAGTACCATCGTGCTAAGCTTTGAGTAGGTTGGTCAAGCTCCACACCCAAGCTGGTGGAGTGCTCCAGTGCAAGCAAGCACGCTGCAGTACATCGCCTACAGCCACCTTCAACCAGCGTACCGGTAAACTGTTATTGCGTACATTATACCCACATATACTTATACTGACATAAATATAGCATTTTCCCTACGGGATCTCGAATTCAACCCCCTCACAATCTTTTCCACCAATCATTGAGCAGCAAACTACTTATTTCCACCAATCCTGTCATTCTCTTCTGTGTTTTCCTGTCCCCTCGTACGTCGCGCCGTCATCAATCGGGCAGTGAGACGGCCGCAATCGCCAACTGAAGGAGCTGCTCGGCAGGCGCCACTTGCCGGTCTCCCCCCGCCCCCTGCACGCCTCCCTGCGCCTTCTAACCACTTGCATCGCCTTCACCGCCTCGTCAAGCATCTCTTCACCCCTCCCCGCCGCTCGAACGGCCCTGTAGACGCCGCGCAATGGCTAGAAGCGGCCACCTGGCGTCCGCGTCGTTCATCGCGAGCGCCGCCATCCTGTGCTTGGTGGCGCGCCTCGGGCTGCTGGACGGCGTGCCGGCCGTGCGCGTGGCCTTCTTCGCGCTGCTGCCGACTGTTCTAGCGGCCAATGTAGCGGCCGAGCGCGCGGGCTTCGTCGTCTTTGAGGCGGCATGGGAGTTACTCGCGCGGCTGGTCGACCCGCGCGCGGCGCTCGCCAAGCGCGACAACGCCGACGTGGGGATCCGCGAGGCGCGCGCTGAGCTCTTCAAGGCCTTCAGCGAACGCCTGCCGCCTACATACAGCGCGTCGAGCTTACGGCGCGCAGGGGCGATGGACCCGCGTCGCACTTCAGCAATGACTTCCGAAGTCATGTCGTCCGCGACGACCAACAAGTCGCTGTACGAGCAGGTGCGCGAGAATTTGGTGGACCACGTGTTCCGCAGTATATTGAGCACCGGGTCGGCCGCGGCGGACGCACCGCTGTACTTCATGGACCCGACGAGCGGCAGCTTCCTCAAGGTGAGCCACCAGCGCAAGCTTGTGTTCACGCGCTCGCCGGACGCGTCGTGTCTGTTCCACATCGTCAAGGGCAAGACGCACCACTGGGGCTTCCACTCGGCCATCCACCAGCGTTACATCGGCCAGAACTTCGTCGGCCGCGTCGTGATCACCAGCAAGAAGCTCAACGCCTGGGAAGCCTTCCGCGTGCTCCAGCGCCGCGACGACGACGGAGGAAACGCCAATGACGAGGCCAGCAACGGCACCAATGCGGACGCCAATCATCAGAAGAGCGGACCCAAGGCGTCGCCGCAGATCTACCTCATCCTGTGCTCGGCGCGCTTCGGCAAGGGCATGTGGCTGGCCAAGAACCGGCGCGTGGCGAGCCTTGGAGGCCCAGTGTCGAGCCAACCCGCGTCGATCAACAGCCATCGCTCGTCTTTCAGCGAGATTGGGTCACAACCTCTGAGTGCGAGCGGCAGCAACGCCAGCCAGAGTGGCAGCCAAGGACCAGCCGGGCCGGACAGACACAGCGCCGTGTACCTGTCCAAGAACTTCGCCAACGCGCTGTCGCTCGTCTACTCCTCGGACCTGTCGGCGTTCGACCGCGTGGCTCCTACTGAAGTGAGCGAAGCCGAGGGCGTGTCGTCTTCATCGTCATCGGCACCGCCCATGACCAAGTCCATGTCGCTCCCGAGCTGGCGGCTTCGCCAGCAACTGCTGCGGTCCTCGAGCCATATCCCCGTGGCCCAAGGAACAGCCTTCCAGCCGCCAGTGCTGGTCAAGCGCGAGCGAGAGGCCGTCCACCTGCCCTGGATCCTGGACGAGCGCAGCTCGAGCTTCTTCGAGCTGGATGAGGCCAACTTGACAGACGTGTTGGAGACGGTGGTCGACAACTGCGACCTCGCCGATCTACTGGAAACCGTGCTGCCTTCTGCCAGCCGGGAGAAATACCACGCACAAGCAGCAGCAGCAGCGGCCGCAGCGCTGGACAAGTCGTGGACTGCAGTTCCTTCCTTCTCGCCACCAGCCTCAACCCCAGCGACTACAGCGGTGGCTTCGAGTGAGACCAAGAGAGGCATTCAAGAAGGCTTGGAGGCGGCTCATTCAACGCCAGCGTCAGCTCCAGTCACATCATCACCGTCTCCATCGCCTAGCAAGCCGACGCTTCCACTCAGTGAATGGCACGCGCACCCGCACTTCGGGTTCGTGCGGAAGCTGAGCTACCGCCCGCCGTCAGCGTCCGAGGAAGGCGTGGACACTGCTCTGAGTATGATCTCACGCGGTCGCGCCGGTGCGACGTCCGTGCGGTCGGTCGCCATCGACCAGTTCAACGCATTGGCCGTCGACAGGGAAGAGGAACCACGCAAGCTGACGTTCCGCACCAAGCTGTACACTTTGAGCATCCCGCACAGCAACTGCTTCTCGATCGAGACGCTCGTGGAGTTCGAGGCCTCGAGCCAGGAGACACAGATCGCCATGGTAACCAGTGGCGTAGCGTCGACCACGTCTCAAAGCACCAGTAGCGCGCCAGCCATCAAGCTTCGCGTGCGAACTGGCGTCTTCTTCTCCCGGGAGTCCATGTTCGCTCCTCAGATCCGCCGTGGCGCACTCGATGGCATCACCAGCACGAGCCAGGCGCTGGTGGAGCTGCTGAAGGAGATGAGCATGGAGCGCAAGGCCACGGGCACGAGTCTGTCTGCTCCACCGCCTTCCGCACCCCGCAGCGCGTCGCTCAGCACCGACAGCACGTTCATCTCGCGCATCTTCGCGCTGGAGATCGTCAAGGCGCTCGTGTCGAGCATCTGCGACGCCAAGTCGCTGCCCGAGACGCTGTCGACGCTGCCCATCCAGCTGCCGTGGAAGGTGTTCGCGACGCCCACGACTTCTAGCGGCGGGTTCAAGTTCGAGCGGAGCAAGACGCCCAAGGGCCCGGCGTTCGTCGCAGCTCCTTCCTCGGCGTTATCTCCGCAGATGCCGGCCGTGACAGCCGCTCCATTCTTCGAGAGCGCTCCGGAGCAGTTCTCACGTGTTCTAGAGGAGAACTTGAGCCCCGCCGTCACTCCACGACTGTTCTTCGACGCGCTGCTGTCGGACGAGTGCGCGTTCTTCCGCTCGTCCAAGGGCCCAAGGCAGAGCGGCAACATGGACGTGGACGTCGGCGCGTGGGGCGTGCTGCCCAAGCAGCGGCCGAGCGGCTCGAGCTCCTCGTCGAGTTCTTCCTCGTCGACCATCAGTCTCGGCTCGAGTCGCCACGCCCGGAGCGTGGCGGTGACCAGTGACTCGTTCGTGCGCAAGCAGGTGCTGCGCATGCCGATCTCGGGCGTCCCGGGCATCGAAGTCGCGCAGCTAGAGGACTACCAGTACTACGCGTTCGTGGACCGGCAGGGCCCCGAGAGCCGCCTCGAGTTCGGCATGAAGCTGTACGCTCCCAACCTCCCAGACGGCGAGAACTCCTCGGTGCGTCGACTCCTCACTTCTCGAGTCATTGTGTTGGATGTCTGTCTCCTAACTTGTTGGCTCCTATGACACAGACGGAGGTGCTGGTGGTGGTCGAGAAGGATGACAAGCCGCCTGGTCACGTGCTCCGCGTGTACTTCGCCGTGCCGACGTGGGACCCGGCGGCCAAGCGCTCGGCCGTCGCCAACCCGCACATGATCGCCGGCGTGCTGCGCGGGCTCAAGGCCATCTGGAAGCATGTGGCTCGGACCATGACGCACGCCGCGGCAGGAGCCGACCCGGCCGACATGGATGCGCTCGAGGTCGCCCGTATCAAGCTCAAGCTGTGGGCCGACGGCGAGCTGCCGACGCACGACGAGCTGGCCTCGCAGCTCGTCGAGGCTGTCGCCTTCGCCTACTGCTGATTGAGATGGATGAGGTGGTGCCAGCCATGACATTGAGCAGCGAACATGGTACATTACTGTACGCTGACTGGGGGCCATTGTCCATGACGATTGACTGGCTGAACGACTTGGCGACCGACGGAGGTGAGCCGCCGAGGAGGCGAAAAAGACGCGGCTGTAACGTGTTGCCCTCTCGGTATAAAGTTAGCAGGTCCAGGAAAACAGCTGGGCTCGCGCAAATCGTCAAGACGCAGCACGCGCACGCGCCAGTTCGGGGGTCCACGCATCCAGACGAACGGCGTACAAACTCTCTGTTTTATTATATATCTTGTTTTATTGTAACTGATCACTCTCGGAAAGCCAATTCAATGACCTGTATCAACACATACATTGAATATAATGGTAAGCCATCTGGAATCCTCTTTCGGCGTCTCTGAACGGCCAGCTGGCTTTCGAGCACGAAGCGAGCACCAGCAGGTCAAGCGCTGCTCGTTCAAATCCGCCCGCAGTCACGTGTCACTCGCCACCCAGCCGCGTTCTCGACGCCCACCTGTTTCCCCACTGCGCTCCTCGTCGTCTTGCTTTCGCCATCAGCAATGCGGCAGCCCTCTCTTCTCCATCAGCTAAGCACTCGCGCCTCGCCTTGCCTTCCCAGCAAATTGCTAGCCGGCCGTGGCTCACTCGCTCACTCTGCAATTCGCCAGCTCCTCTGCTATCCCGACTAACGCGACCGACGGTCCGTTAATCTCCGCGCAAACAGCGAAAGCTCCGTCCACCCCTCCCTCCTCCACCACTACATCAAGCATGAAGACCGCCGGAGTGCTGACCGTCGCCGCCTTTGCGGCCCTGGCCTCGACCGTCAACGCGCACGGCAAGATGACCAAGCCGGTGCCTCGCGAGGTGACCGACTGGTACCTGGAGAACGCCGGCGCGCTCGCCAACGCGGGCGCCGAGGAGCTGACGATCGCGCCGATCCAGAACCTGGCGGGCCGCTCGCAGTCCGACTTCCCTGAGGGAGCCAACTTCAACATTGAGAACGGCTGCCGCGGCTTCATCTACGAGGAGGGCAACACGGTCACGACGCTCGCGCCGGGCGCCTCGTTCGACGTCGAGTGGTGGATCCAGGCGCCGCACCCGGGCTACATGAACCTGAGCATCGTCAAGCCGTCGACCGACGCGGCGGGCACCATCACGTACGACAAGTACCTGACGATCCTGACCATCGACCCGTTCGCCAACACTGGCGGCACCGACTCGACCACGGCCACCATCCCGGACACGGTCGAGGGCTGCGAGGCCGCCGGCGACTGCGCGCTGCAGTTCTACTGGCACTCGGAGCTCGCCTCGCAGACGTACCCGTCGTGCGCCGACATCATCGTCTCGGGCAGCGGCTCGGCCACCACGCCCACGGCCACCACGACCGCTCCGGCCACCACCACGACTGCTCCGTCCACCACCACGGCTCCGGCCACGACGACGGCTGCTCCGGCCACGACGACGGCTGCTCCGGCCGTCACCACCGCTGCTCCGGTTGCGGACTCGTCGGAGTCGGTTGGCGGCGACGCGGACGACGACACGCCCGCGCCGACCGCGGAGAAGTGCAACGCCCGCGCTCGCCGCTCGCGCGACTAGACTCGTGACTACTGATGAAGCGGTCGCGGTCGGATAGAATGGCGCCTGTTGTTTGTGAATGGTGAATGTGTCGCCCGCCCGTCAGCCATGCGTGCCCCCCAGCGGCATTTGAACCGCGCCGCTGGTCGAAAGCAATACACGTCTGCGCTTGGTACTTCTTCTCTCTTGGCTTCACTCAACCACTGCGCGCGCCATCAAACGCTGCCATCATGAAGCAGGCAGACCGCGTTGATCCACTGCAGACATTCGGAACCGCAGTCGGCGTTTGTATGGCCGTTTGAAGTTGAAGCGAGGGTCGTTTTCGGAATCTCACTCGCCGTTGAGTATGGCCGCATCCCTCTCGTCGCTCGTGTCGCTCGTTACTGACGCGGCGCTCGAAGGGCCGCGAGCGAGCCGCTCAACCGGTTTCCATGGACACCAGCCGTTGCAGAACCCGACCTCGGGTCTATTCCTGTCGCTGACAGCGTCTGAGCCAACAGATACGCGTGAGCGGTTGAAACGGACTAGCGGAGCCATGGAGCAGCACGACACCGTTGCGGCCAGAGCACCGGACACTGAAGGAAACGCCCCCAACCAACTCCCGTTTCTAGCAGGCTCGCCTTCCCCCTTCGCAGCTCAGCTCAACCCCTCAATCGTTCACTCTCCATCCATCCTCATTCCCTCCTTTGCGTCCTCGAGCACCAGTCGCGGCCACTCTCAGACCAACTCGCTGGCAGGCCAAGCAATCCGCCGACCGTCTTCTCCATACACCCATCGACATGTGGAGCCGGCGGCTAGCGACGGCCACTGCGGCGCTGCTCGCTTTCGGCTTCTTTTCGGACCAGTCGACTGGTGTCTCGGCCTGCACTGTCATCGCGGTCGGCAAGCACGCGACTGCGGACGGCTCGACGCTCGTGGCTCACACAGACGACGCCGGTGGAGGAGCTGCCGACCTGCGTCTTGTGCGAGTCCCAGCGATGGACCACCCGGCTGGCGCGCAACGCGCTGTCTACAACTTCTTCAGCGGCTTCCCTCGCCTCGTGACGACCGACCGCGGGCCACACTACGCTCCAGAGTCTCCGCTAGTGGCCTCTGTGTCCGAGCCGATGGGCTTCATCCCCCAGGTCCCGCACACGCTGGCATACTTTGATCAAGACTATGGCATGATGAACGAGGCGCAGCTGAGCATCGGAGAGAGCACGTGCGGCGCCAAGACGGTCGGCTGGCCGCTAGACGCCGGTCCGCACGGCAAGAACCTGTTCGGCATCGCCGAGCTGACCAAGGTGGCGCTCGAGCGCTGCGAGACGGCGAGGTGCGCGATCCACACCATGGGCGACCTCGCGACGCAGTACGGCTTCTACAGTGAAGACAGCGGCGACGTCAAGGCGCCGGACTTTGGCGACTCGGCGGAAGCGCTCGCGATCGCCGACAAGCTCGGCGAGTTGTGGGTCTTCCACGTCCTCACTGGCGCCAACAACACTGGCGCTGTGTGGGCGGCCCAACGCGTGCAAGACGACCACGTGACGGCCATCGCCAACGGCTTCACGATCCGCGAGATGGACCTGAGCGACCCGGACTGGTTCCTCGCGTCCGCCAACGTCGAGTCGCTGGCTATCGACATGCGCTGGTTTGATCCAGCCAAGGGCAAGCCGTTCGACTTCACCAAGGCCTACGGCTTCGCCGACAAGGACGCCATCGGACCGCTGTACACCGGTCGACGCATCTGGCGAGTGCTGGACGTGTTCGCGCCGTCGCTCAAGCTCGACTCGCGACTCGGCAGCTTCTCACAGTACGCGACGTACCCGTTCTCGGTCCGGCCGGATGACAAGACTGGCGTGACGATGGAGCAGGTGATGGAGCTGATGGGCGACCACTATGAGGGCACGCCGTACGACATGACCAAGGGCATGGCTGCCGGTCCGTTCGGCGCTCCAATCCGCTGGTCCGGCACGTCTCAAGGCATCGTCGGCGGCTGGGAGCGACCGATCTCCATGTACCGCACCATGTTCAGCTTCGTGCTACAGGCTCGGAGTGAGCTACCTGATGCTGTCGGTGGCGTCGCCTGGTACGGTCAGGACCAGCCGCACGGGACCGTGTACGTCCCGTTCTCGTGCACGCAAGAGCGCGTGCCAGAGTCCTACGTGGCGGGTAAGCAGAGCGAGTTCCACGCGCGCTCGGCCTGGTGGGCCTTTAACTTCGTCAACAATTGGAGTCTGCTGCGCTTCAACGCCATCAACGCCGACATCAAGCACGAGGCGCGGAAGCTGCAGCTCGAGGCGTTCGACGCGCGCTCCAAGGCCGAGAAGCACGCGCTGACGCTGCTCCAGACGGCGGACAAGGACGGTGACGACTCTGCCGCTCGCTCGTACCTTGAGACTCAGGCCAACACATTCGCCGACCAAGTTGTCGACCACTGGTGGGCGTACGCGTGGACTCTCGTCGCCAAGTACAGCGACGGGTACGTGACGACCGGCGAGCAGCCAGAGCAGATGCAGTCGCTAGGGTACCCGGCGTGGTGGCTGCAGGTGAGCGAGTTCTCCAAGTGGCCGGGCGACTCGTTCACGCCCAAGGAGTCCATGCGCAGGCAGCTCGTCGTCGACAGCAGCGTCGGCCTGTTCAAGCAGCAGCCGACCACCAGTGAAGAGCAAGGTGCTCGCCAGTTCAGCTGCTGGGCGATCGTGGGCAGCGTTGCAGCCGGCGCAGTGCTCGGTGCCGGTCTCCTCGCGCTATCGCAGCGCCACTTTCGCCATCGCGGGTACTTGACACTCGCATAACAGCCCAATGAGGTCTCTATCAAGTCAAAATACACCGAGAACTTACTACAAAAGGTTTCAGATCGATAGCATTGGATGGATTTACCGTGCCGCTAGCTCGACTGACTTGTGAAGGCCCTCACCTCAGAGAGACTACTGTTATCACAGTGATCACTAGCAGCAGTGTGGACACTGCCGGCGCGGTGGCGGCTCCGGACTTTGGCGGGACGTACTCGCGGATGGAGCACCTTGAGAACGAGGTGTTTGGCGCCGTGGTCCATGCGCCAGCCACGCATTCAGGCTCCACTAGTGGCGTGGATGAGTTGGCCGTGGCCTCCTCTTCCTCCTCGGACACACACGGCATGTTGCCGCACACGTTCTCCAAGTAGGCGCGGTACAAGTGCGAGTAGACGCACTTGTCGGCCACTTCGACGCACAGCGAGCGACACGGAGGCAGCGGCATCTCGGCCGTCGACGAGCTGCCGGTGCTGATGTCCGTGCACGAGACTGCAGTGCCGTCAATGACGTTCGAGAAGGTTGTTGAGACCCACGAGAGGCAGTGGAAGTTCCACACGAGCGCGTGGCACTCGGCCGTGTCCTTGAACTGGAACTGCGAGCCAAAGCGGCTCAGCGCGAGGGTTCGAGCGTCCAGGTCTTCGCACACGCCCTGCTTCTCCAGCTGCGCTGTCGCTTCACTGTCATGTACGAGGCTGCCTGTTAGGCGTCGAGCTCCTTCGTGGCCACACTCGTGGCCATCGTACCGAGTGTAGCCGACGATCGGGTCGAACAGGAGCTTGCCGTTCATGGCGGTGCAGTACTGGAGGCCGGCGCACCGCGCGCATTGCTTCGTACTGAAGGTGCCATAGCCCGTCGTATCTGCCGCATCGACGGAGCAGACAACCAAGAGCGCGCACAGCAGTAGCTCGCTCGAGGTTGACGAGTAGATTGGAGACCACATGGCCGATTCTCTTGCTGTTAGGCGGTCGCCTTGATGGCAACGAGTCTGTCATGGCATCGCGACGGTTCATGGTGGATCTTGCCCTATTATTAGCTGGCGTGCTTGAGTCACCAGACAACCACCAAGGGACGAGCAGGTCGCCATGGCGGTTTATGTTGGCCACACGAGTGAGTACTGGGGGTTGTCCAGCGCAACGTGGTGTTCTGCTAGGCCGATCGAGAGGATCGGCTCGTCATCGTGAGATCGGTGCGCGTGGAGAGCATGAGACCGTCAACACTGGTCGTCAACACTGCCAGTGACCGTCCAGCGCTGACGCTCGCGATTGGCTGCTCGGCGCTGCTTACCGCTGAATGATTGGCTAGTCGGCAACCATGTGATTAGCTGTCGCGCTGAGCTGATGATGCAACCTGAACTCGTGGACATCAACTGCAGCGACAAGGCTGAACTTTGGCATACAGTACGATCCATACTGACATCAAGTACAGTGCTGAACTCTTCAAGGCAACCCTGGCCCAGGTCTAACAGCAAATCCGATCCGCAAACCCTGGCCCAGGTCAAGATCGACCGACAGTGTTTACGGGACCGTCAAGGTTGACTACCGCTTACCTGGCTCGGTGTTGCTGTGAAACGAGCGCTCTTGTGCTGTGTGAAAGTATCCAACGGGCTTCGTTCGCCTTCAGACGTATAGACTCGGCCCTCACAGCGCGCAGAGCTCGCCACCGCCCTGGCATCGCGCCATCCTGGATCGGAACCTCATTATCGATCCTTCTCCGTCCACCACAAACCGCCTCCAAGTTTCGAGCCTTCCTCGCCATGAAGTTCTCGTCCATCGTGCTCTTCGGAGCTGCACTCGCTTCCGCCACCGTCGCCGGTGCCAAGCTCCAGGAGGAGACCAAGACGCTCGACGAGCTGCACGCCGAGGCCATCGCCGAGGGTGGCAACCTCGTGCTGTACCACGGCGGAGACACGCCGACGCAGCAGGACTTCCTGCACTCAGCGTTTGCGGCCGCGTACCCGGACATCAACTTCACGCTGATCGTCGACTACAGCAAGTACCACGACGTGCGCGTGGACAACCAGCTCGAGACGGACACGCTCGTGCCGGACATCGTGGCTCTCCAGACACTGCAGGACTACACGCGCTGGGAGGACGAGGACAAGCTGCTCAAGTACAAGCCCGCGGGCTTCTCGCAGATCTACAACAAGTTCAAGTCGCCCACCGGCGCGTGGATGTCCCACGTCCTCTTCACCTTCACGTCCTTTTTCGACGCTGCTGGCCTCGAGGCTGCCGGTCTTGACGTGCCCGAGACCATCGAGGACCTTGTGGACCCTCAATACGCCGGCCATATCGCCTCGGGCTACCCACACGACGATGACGCCATCATGTTCGTGTACTCTCGCTACGTCGAGACGTACGGCTGGGATTGGGTGAGCAAGCTCGCGAACCAGAGCGTCGAGTTCCAGCGCGGCTCCAACACGCCCGGTGAGGCCGTCGCCAGCGGATCCAAGCTCATCGGCCTGGCTGCCAGCCCGGCTACCAACTCGACCAGCTTGGCCGGCAACGGCACCGAGTACTTGTCGTGGGGCCAGCGCATCGCGATCCTCAAGCAGGCGCGTCACCCGGCGGCCGCCAAGCTCTTCATGAACTGGGTCGTGTCCTACGAGACGCAGTCGACGCTGTACGCCGGCATGTCGACGCGCAAGGATGTGGCCAACCCGGACGGCTCGGCGCACGCGTGGGAGATCGAGGAGGCCAACAGCAACGTCTTCCCGACCTTCATGGAGGACCGCGCGTCGATGGAGCGCCTCAAGGCGACCTTCGCGCTCTACTTTGGCGAGGTGCAGGGCGAGCCGAGCCCCGGCTTCCTCGGACTGTACCCTGGCCGCGTCTAAGCTGCGGGAGCGATGAGCTTCTGGCGTCGTGGTAGTGTCGGCTCATTCACTCTTCGCATAACGATTCAATGACACATTGCGGTTGGAGTGCCTCCTCCTATCGTATCACTGTCCGTCTCCACTCCATGCCGAAGCTGCTTGTCGCCATGAACTAGGCGCTGCCAAGGGCTATTCCTCCGTCGTAGTCTGGCCATGGGATCCCCAACGGACCGCTAACAGTGCGAGATGCATGCATTTGCCCAGCGAGGCCGCCATGTTGGCTCACTTGCCCATGCATTCGCCCATGCATTAAACGAAAGCTTGCAAGACCATGCGACGCGACATAAAGCCAGCATACCAATGACCAGCGTGCCAATGATCACTGTCCACGCTACTGGTTACGGAACTTCAACGTCTCAAACGCCCGTAAATAAAGCCGTGTTGACGGGAGATGCTGATTGTCAACACGAGTGAACAAATTAAAATACGGTACTTGGCATATTTGCAGGCCCATAAATAACAGCATGATGACGGCTTCAACAAGTCGGTCTCAAGCGATTGACTGCAGATCTCGATTGATGCCCGATGGCATCGCACCCTGCAACGCTGCAACGCCCTCCGCGTCGCCACGTTGCGCTCCCATGCTCGTCTTTGGGCTGGGCAGCACGGAATCCGTCAACGCTCGGAGGCCGTGATCAAGAGCGCCAAATGCTCTTTCATCATCGACATGGCTCCTTTGCTGTGTTGGATTGGTCGAGCCATCAAACACCTTGGGAAGGATCCGCTGATCGCGTGCGCGCTTCAATAAGAACACCCGGCTCCGGCTCTGCCTGAGGCCTTCGGGCAATCCAGCCAGCCACATCGTGCTCGAACTCAGACTCGTCATCTGGTTCGCCTGAAGCAGGTTCCGCACGAGCACATGGCTCTGACGCACAGACAGCTAGCCCGTCGGCTGGCGAACTTGTCTGTGGTTGCAGTCTGTCCACACTGTAGCAGGTCATTTCTGCCACTCGGTTACACATCTCTGGGCTCACCATCGAATGCGTGATGCCACCGATCCGGCTCGTCAAAGGCACGTGGTTCGGAGATGTCGACGCTGGGCAGAGTACTGTAAGTGGCGATCCACAGCCGAGTGCCTCGCTGTTCGCGCACGGAGAGCGCGAGGGCACCAGGCTCTGACCATCGAACTCTTCTCCAGCTCCAGCGAGGACTGCAAACTCATTCTCTCATCGTCCTCGTCGACCGCAAGTCTCCACGACGCCACGAGCGCAACTCGATGAAGTTCTCATCCATTCTGCTCCTCGGAGCCGCGGTCGTGGCCGCCACCGTCACCGGCGCGAAGCTCAAGGAGGAGACCAAGACGCTCGACCAACTCTATGCTGAGGCCATCGCCGAGGGCGGCAACCTCGTGCTGTACCATGGCGGGGATATCCCAACGCAGCAGGACTCGCTCAAGAATGCCTTCTTGGCCGCGTACCCCGAGTTCAACTTCACTGTCATTGTCGACTACAGCAAGTACCACGACGCGCGTGTGGACAACCAGCTCGAGACGAACACGCTCGTCCCGGACGTGATTGCGCTCCAGACGTTGCAGAACTTCCCTCGGTGGGAGAAGGAGGGCAAGCTGCTCGAGTACAAGCCCGCGGGCTTCTCGCAGATCTACAGCCCGTTCAAGTCGGCCTCCGGCGCGTGGATGTCGCACCAAGTCATCACGTTCTCGTCCTTCTACGACGCGGCCGCACTCGCCAAGGCTGGTCTCGAATCTCCACAGTCGATCCAGGACCTGGTGGACCCCAGGTACGCCGGTCACATCGCCTCAGGCTACCCTCACGACGACGATGCGATCCTGTTCGTCTACTCTCGCTACGTGGCCAAGTACGGCTGGGATTGGGTGAGCAAGCTCGCGACCCAGAGCGTGCACTTTGAGCGCGGTTCCAACACGCCGGCGCTCCAGGTCTCGACCGGCTTGAAGCAGATCGGCCTGGCGGCGGGTTCCTCCACCAACGCGACGCGTCTCGCTGGCAACGGCACCGAGTACCTGTCCTGGGGCCAGCGCATCGGCATCCTCAATAAGGCGCGCCACCCTGCGGCTGCCAAGTTCTTCATGAACTGGCTGCTGTCCAAGCAGACGCAGTCGACGCTGTACGCGAACCGCTCGCCGCGGACGGACGTGCCGAACGCGAACGGCTCGCCGAGAGCCTGGGATGTCCCGGAGGCCAACGTCGCCGCGTTCCCGAAGTTCATGGACGACCGCGCGGCTGTCGAGCGCTGGAAGGCGACGTTCGCGCTGTACTTTGGCGAGGTGCAGGGCGAGCCGAGCCCAGGTTTCCTCGGCCTCCACCCGGGTGCTTGAACCGCCATCTAGGTGGTGTGCTTGTTGAGTGTGGACACCCCATGCGCTCAAGTGCGCTGCACCAAGACGTAATAGACTTGCCGCAGTCTCCTGCATTGCTCGTTGCGCTCCTCAATGCGCAAACCCTGCTGACCGATGCGCGATCCGACCGGCTTCTCATCCGCAACCTGCGCGATTGTCCAGCTGACGACGCGGGCTGCTTCGCGACCGGGACCTCCACATGGACGGATCGACTGGTCAATGGCCATCGGAGGCTGCATCGATCGATCGGGTGGCGGCAGACGGAGCGGCCCAGTCGATTGGTCCTCGTCGCTTTTCCACTGCCTCCCACTATGACCCCCGTCTGCTCCGTCGTGGCGGTCGCGTTGACCACGTTGAAGGCGGACAGCTACGTCAGCCGCGCACGAGAATAAGATTCGCGGGATCTTATTCGCGCGTGACGTCGGCGTCGTCGACTGTCCGTGCATTGCACGCGCCGGTTGATCTCCATGAACTTGACGCTGCCAATCCTGATTGATCCGCTCAGCTGCGAGATGCTTTGAGCAGGGCACGCGCCACGCGACCGCGCAGTCCAGTCGCTCACTCTGTCTCCAGGCCATTGGCTGCTCCGTCACGCGCTGGAGTCTCTCCAAGGAGACACAGCGATCCTCGGGGATGGCTGCACGCGCTCGATCTATCGATGCAAATGGCGTGTGATTCTCCGCTTTTTCCGCCGAAAGCTGGCGTGCCACGCCCAAAGGGCTCTCCTGGCCGGTTCAGATATGCCGGATGCAGCAAGCAACGCGCTCCGCGTCATCGGAAATTCAGGCGCACCGAAGGTGTCGAAGTCACTGACGAAAGCGGCGTCGATTGCGCTTGATCTCTTGGTTTTTGTAAGCAGAGTGCGAACCCATACTCCTCCCCGATCCTCAACGCGTGATTGGCCAGAAAGGTGTCCATCCCGGACGCCGCATTCACGGCGGCTCTGGAACAATCGGTGCTCGAGATGCGTAAGGCTCGCTTCAAGCTCGGAGACCGAGTCGGGGCGGACATTGCATTGCGCAGCCGGCCGGCACGTGCAGCGCAGCCGCATGCTGGTTCGTCGAGAGCCATTCACGGTCCGCCTTCCGGCCCCTTCTCTGCGTTTCCGCGCACGGATTGGTCTAAAATCCAAAACAATTCCAGCCAATCCACAGTCGCCGACGCGCGCTCACAGCGGACAACGACTGGCCATCGCTGTCCGCCTGTCTGCCTTTTTCGCCCCCCCTCTCCCCCGCTCCTGACCCCTTCAGCAGTCGGTGACCGGAATGTGGCGTACACGGCACAATCTGCTGACTTCCACCACCGACCGGTCAGCGGACCCCCGCAGACCCTTTGGCCCATCGCCACCACGCCGCAGTCAATCGCCCAGTCAAATCGCCAAGTGCGCGCGCGTTCCCCAAGCGATTGGAGTGGCGGGACCGGCTGATCGCCGCCCTGGAACCTGGAACGGTCGCCGCAAGCGCCGCGTCGTGCGTCCGCTTTCTCTCGGCCACCCACCCCATCCGTCTCCTCCTCTCTCGGTCTCCGGTCTCCGGTCTCCGGTCTCCGGTCTCGGACTAAGATTTGCACGACGGACGCCCCCAACAGAACCCGATTCGCCTGACCAGCCAAGCGACTTCCCGATCGAACGAGATGGCCATGCAGGACTCGGCGCCCGAGGTGGCGGCCTACTTCGAGGCGCTGTTCCAGTCGCAGCTGCACAGCCCGCCGATCCGGTGCGGCGCGGCGGCGGGCAAGGGCAAGGCCATCTTCGCGGCCAAAGGGCTCCGCGCGGGCGAGCCCATCTGGACCGAGGCGCCGTTCGTGGCCATGCAGCACGCCGACAACCGCGAGTTCGTCGACTGCTGCGACAACTGCTTCGTGCCGCTCATCGACAGCAAGGACACGTGGGCCCGCGTGCTGGCGGCCAACGCCGAGGGCGGGGACGCGCCGTCGCCGGCGGACGAGGTCGGCCCAGCCGCGGCCGACGACCTGGACGCCGCGCTCGCCTACCTGCAGCAGGAGGGCGGCAAGGCGCCCGAGGAGAGCTACTTCGCCGTCTTCCGGCTCGGCGAGCGGCAGGTGCAGTGCAGCGCCGCGTGTGGCGCGCTCTACTGCTCCGAGAGCTGCCGCCAGCTCGCGTACGGCGCGCACCACGCGCTGTTGTGCACCGGCGAGGCGTCCGTAGCCAATGCGACGGCGTTCGGGCACTTTGTCAACCACACGCTCGTGACGAACGAGATCTTCCAGCTGGCGGCCAAGGTCGTGGCCAGGATCGTGCTGCGCTTCGTCGAGACGCAGGACCTGGCGCAGGCGCGGCAGCCAGTCGACATGTTCTGCAAGCTGCCGTGGTGGGAGGTCATCACGTCCGAGGAGGACGTGGACGGCGAGGAGAGCCTGACGCTGGACGAGTACCGCGACAAGTTCCGCACGCTGCTCACGCACACGTTCGAGCTCTTCCTGCCCGGCCTGCGGGAGAACCTGGCGAAGCTCGAGACGCGCGGAGAGCTCAACGGACTGAGCACGGACGGCGTGCTCTCGGCCTGCGACGCCGTGCTCACCATGGACTTCTTCGCGCAGGTCGTCGGCATGTTCGAGATGAACAACATCAGCATGGAGATCGACCACCCGTTCTACGCGCTCGGCGAGGCGCTGAGCGAGGCCGACGCGGACGGCAAGAAGAAGATGCCGCCGGCACTCGCGAGGGTCAAGGCGGCGCTCGAGAAGTACGTGGCCGCGCACCACGCGCAGCACGCGCACGACGAGGAGGAGGGCGAGAGCCACGACGACGAGGACGACCACGAGGATGGGTGCAACTGCATGGTCGAGGACTTTGTCGGCGTCGAGGGCACGGCGCTCTTCTCGGGCATCTGCACCATGAACCACAGCTGCGACCCGAACTGCACCGTGCTGTACACCAAGGACGGCGCCGCGCACGTCTTCGCCGTCCAGGACATTGCGGTGCGTCCTCAATCTGGTTGTTGACGGTGCTTTGCGATCGATGTGGCTGACGGTTGACTGCCTGGCTCGTTGCAGGAGGGCAACGAGCTGTGCATCTCGTACATTGACGTGGACCAGGAGGTCGAGGAGCGGAACCAGTGCCTGCAGTGAGTATTGCCGCCGCTCTTCCTCGCTTCCACGGTTGTGCGCGTCCGCTCGGTCCTAACTGTGCGGCAACGTGCTCGTGCTCTTTCTCTCTTTCTTTGTGTGTGCGCCTCTGGAGCAGGGAGTACCAGTTCGTGTGCCAGTGCGCGCGCTGCGAGGAGGAGCGCAAGGCGTAGCGTTTTGCCCGCCACCTCCTTGTAGTGTCCACGTCGACTTGTTTATCTCCCCCACCCCACCACACACACCACGCCTAGGTTAGTACCGGTTAGGAAGGCGAGCCCCGCCCTCGCCAATTTGAATAGAAGAGCAGGAACTTCTTCGCCCGACACGTGTGACCCGCGAGCGAGCAGCAGAGCAGGTGACCCGCAAAACATGTGAAGGAGTATTAGAGTAGCTGGAGCCAAGCCAGTAAAACAAACCAAGTGGGCTGCTTGACGTACGTCATTGGCGTTATCAGCCCCGAGTTTAGTGACCTTGAGCGATTGCGTCGAATTCGTCCACGTTCTTCTCACCCGTGATTGATGGACGATTCCTCTTTTCCACCAATCCCTGCTCGTTATCGCGGATTCGAACAAACTTTCCACCAATCACAGCACGCTACACCGCGATAAGGACGCCTCCCACCGCTTCGAGAAGCTACACCATCGGGCGGTCGCGGTGCCATGACGCGATACGATCGCCCACCTCCATCGCCACCACCCACCTCCCGCCGGCTCGCGGCGCCTCCTTCCGCCTGCGCTCCGCGTCCGCCGCCGCCCTCTGCACGTGTCCAGCGCCGCCCTTAGCGCTCTCTCCGGCCTGTAGCACCCTGAGGAGTCCGGCCACTTCAACGTCGAGCTGCGTCATCTGTGCCAGACGATCGCCCGCGATCGCCACACTCGCCACGTAGCTACAGAGCTCGCCAGCGACCGACCCGACACCACGCGAGACGCGAGACACGCGCTGAAAGCAACAGCCGACTAGCTAGCGGAACGACTGGCCGACTGGCCTCGACGGAAGCCGACCGATCCAAGGAGCGAACGCGTCTCGACACGGCAGTACAACAACGTCCGACCAGCGTCCGACACAACGCCAAAGCCGATGGAGTCACCGACCGGTTCCACACCGACCGACCCGCCGAGACGCAATGAGACGCCAGTCGACGGTACGTCACCCGCTCACCTCACTCGTCGTCTCCAGCCTTCTAGAACATGGCGTCCCCCCTCACTCCCTCACTCACTCCCGTCGTCGTCGTCGTCGTCGTCTCTCTCTCACTGTGTCAACCGCCATGATAGTGAACAGCTTCTCCAGCGTGGCGGCTCCCTACCCGGCCGATGCAGACGTCACTGCGCGCTACTTCTCTGGTCTCATCCGTCGCGCTCGAGCTCCCATCTCATGCGCGGACGCCGGCCCAGTCAAGGGCAAGGCGATCTACGCTGCCCGCGCGCTCCAACGGGCCGAGCGCGTGTGGAGCGAGCTGCCCTTCGTGGCCATGCAGCACGAGCGCAACAAGCGCGCGGGCGTTGCGTGCTGCCAGAGCTGCTTCCTCCCGCTGCTGGACGACTACCGCGGCGAGTGGCGCGACGTCACAGCGCGCTGGAACGCTCAGTCTCAAGCTCAAGCGGATACCGTCGGTCCGGTAGACGAAGACTCGCTGGATGAAGCTCTACGGCGGCTGGAAGTCAGCCCGCGAGGCTGTGGACTGGCTGGCCCCGCCGTGCGCTGCGTGTGCGGAGACGCCTACTGCTCGCGCGAGTGCCAGGCGCGCGCCTTCCACGAGAGCCACGCGCTGCTGTGTCCGCGTGGAGACCCGTGCTCGGCCATGGGCGCCTTCCTGCAGCACATGCAGCACACGAACGACATTTTCCTGCTCGTGGCCAAGGTGATTGCTCGCGTGCTGTCGCGCTACCTCGTGCTGCGCGACATCGTCAAGGCGCGCGAGCCCATCGACATGTTCTACAAGAAGCCATGGTGGGAGGTCGTGCTCGAGGACTCGGACGCTGACGGCCACCACGAACACCACGCCAAGGGCGACAGCGGGTACGAGGAGGACAGCGACAACCGCGAGGACTCTGACGGCCGGCCGGCAGGTCGACGGCACGCCAAGCGCGCCAAGACCCACGTTGTCGGGCCTGTCGACCGCCAACGACCGGTAGCGACCGGCTCTGGACTTCCGAATTCGTCACCGAACGACGTGGCCATGACCTCACCACCGTCCGCCGTGACGATTCGGAGCCCGCAGTACCTGCAGGAAGTGCTGGCGCTGACCCATCAACTCCTGCTGGACGCGTTGGAGTGCAACTTGGTGCGGCTCGAGCGCGAGAACCAGCTGTGCGGCGTGTCGGTGGACGAGGTGTGGCGTTCGTGCTCCAGTGTCCTGCGATTCGAGTTCTTCGCGGGACTCATCGGCATGTTCGAGATGAACAACATCAGCTTGGAGGTCGACCACCCGTTCCACGCGCTCGTCGACTTCTTCGACGCCGACTTGCCAGCGGACGTGCCGCACCCGACGCTGTCGACGGAAGACCGGGCTCTTGTGGCTCGAGTCCGCCGAGTCCTCGAGTGGGAGGAGACGCAGCGAGTAGCGGAGCGTCAACGGAGTGACGGCGGCCAAGACGGAGACGCCGCCGGCTTCCTGGGCATCGAGGGCACGGCGCTGTTCCCCATCATGTGCACCATGAACCACAGCTGCGACCCGAACTGCACCGTGCTGTACACGCGCAATGGCGAGGGCCACGTGGTGGCGATCCGCGATATCCAGCAGGGCGAGGAGCTCTGCATCTGCTACATCGACATCGACATGGGGCTCGCCGCGAGGGAGCGCAACCTGAAAGAGTACAAGTTCACGTGCCACTGCTCGCGGTGTGCGGGGGATCGCGAGGCCATGGAGAAGACCAAGCAGAGCCAGCAGCAGCAGCAGCAGCAGATCGAGTGCGGACAGCCAGTTGTCAGCGGTGATAGCACGAGGTAGGACGCGAGGGTGGAGGCGGGGAAAGGAGGTGTAGATAGGCGACCAGCGGAGGCAGGCGGTGTGTATGTGCATGTAGCGGTTGACGCGGTGGAAACACGCTTGGATCGCTCGTTACATGCTGCTTGAGCCTAGGATCCAGACCGGTCGATCACACTCACAGGTTGTAGGTGGCGGCGTGGCCGCAGATGCCGTTGAAGACGTACGTGTGCTCTAGCGGCACGAACTGGTGCGTGATGAGCTTGACGGTCTCCTGCGCCGCCACGCCGCCCATGAGCGCGGCCACGTTGTGCAGCTCGACCTCGCATGCGCGCGTCATCTCAAGCGCGTGCGCGTCCGAGATCCAGCCCGCCAGCGTCCGCCCGGCCTCACCGTTGCTGGCCACCGCCAGCTGCCGCGCCTTGTCCACCAGCCACGCTCGGTCCTGCTTGCTCGTCTCGTCATCACCGGCCTCACCATCGTCGTCGTCGTTGCGCTCCGAGCCGGGGTACCGGCGGAACGTCGACACGAAGGCGGCGACGGCGCGCAGCATGAAGTACCAGACGAGCGGCGACTGCTGCGCGTCCTCGTCCTCAATGTCGACGCCCGACAGGTCCGCCTGAGCCAGCTCCAGCGCCAGCGACCGCGTGTCCAGCATCTAACCATTCACACAGCGTCAGCTTGTGGACACCAACATCTAATTGGGGGACAGAGACCAACGCACCGCAACGTTGTACGCGTTCTTGCAGAACGCAGCCACTTGTTCGCTCGAGATGCGGTCCTTTGGAAGTCCGGCGGCCGCCAAGTGGGTTTGCAGCACGCGCTGCACGGCCGCGGCGTCCTCGGCCGCCTTGGCCGCGTACACCTCTTGCAGCGCCACGTACGTGTCGGTGGCGGCCGTCATGTCGGGAACAACACCTGTGACTGGCAGCATGCCGCCGTTCTGCGTCTCGACGAACTCTGCCAGCGCGCGCGCGAGCCACCAGAAGTCGTCCGTCTGCGCCGAGAACTGCGATGAGCGCTGTTTGGCGGTGCGAAGCACGACTGCCACCTCATCAGGCACGAGCGGCGGCGCGTAGGCTCGGTAGGCGCTGTCTGCTGCCTCGAGGAAGTTGACTTCGTGACCTGGCGGACCCCAGGCCATGGCCAACAGGCTCTGCTTGAACGCTAACTTGTCGGGGAACGTGCTGGGAGCTAGACCGTTGTGCTGGGCCCTCCACTGGTCCATGGCCTTGAGTAAGAGCACGACGAACGGCACATGAGCGTGGTCGATGGAGGAGAGTGAGTCCAGGTTGATGGCGTCTGAGAAGGCCTGAAGGGATGGGAAGGGCCGCGAGACGCGCAACTCGTGCAGTGGCGGGTCGTGCTTGGCGTCCACGATCGAGTGCTGCGCTGCTTGCAGCCGCAGATATCCGATCAGGCCGTGCGAAACCACGAGCTACACGCATAAATATCATTTTGATTAGTACGGCCAGGTGTTGATACGTGAGAAACAGGTCGGGTTCACGAGGCCCATAACATATAAAATGATCATAAAGGGACGAACCAGTAGCGGGATGTGCTTGGCGAGGCAGAGCTCGCCCAGCAGCTTGGCCAGCGCCTCGTCCACCTGCGTCGCGATCACCACGTCAAATTGGTCCAAGTACTCGGGCTCTGGAGCCCGCGAGTGCCGTGGTTAGCCCTCAAAACAGCCATAAACACCCTCCAGTGCTCTCCTCCTTCAAGCTCAGACGCCACACTTACCGTGCTGCAGGACAGACAGCGGGTCGGCCACCCGCGCGGCGCCCGCCACGTCCGCGTTCATCTCCAGCAGCAGATCGGCCACGACTTGGGCGCGCGCACGGCCGGCGGCGGCTGCAGCAGCCGTCACGAAGAAGTTGTTGGTCGCGTCGGCGCGAGTCACGCGCTCGCCGTCCAGCACCGTCACGCGCTGCACACCGGGCAGCACGAGGTTCTTGAGCGTTTCGGCGCCCGTGGCGCCCGCGCCCATGAGCAGTACGTGCGCGCCGCCGAGCCGCCGCTGGCCCTCGGCGCCCCACAGCCGCAGCTGCCGGTCGTACTTGTCCCCCATGATGATCCGATCCGAGTGATGATCGGAGTGTCGAGTTGGCAATTTGAGCTCCTGGTGCAGAACATTGATAATTGCGGGTAGTATATAGTATTACGCAGGTTTCAGATCATCATGACGCACTATTCGTGAGAGATGATAAATGGATGGAGGACTCTAGAATTCGCATGTCGGACGAAGGCCATTGTTGGGGCAATATTAAACCAATTTAAACCGTTATGCATTAAAGGAGGTACACACTCTTCAACGCGCCAATCATTCATTTCGACAGGTTCCTATCCCATTTCCGTTCCGTTTCATTGAGTCCTCCGTGACATATCATATTGGCTCGAGTATTCGGTTCGAAAGGATGAGAAATTAATTGGGAAAACAGTATTTCTTCATTATTCTCCCAATATTTCTAAAAATAGTGTCCTGTTGGTGAGATGCTGGCGAACACGTCCAATACAAGCGGGTTGACGCGCTCTGGTCGCGGCTGTGCGAGTGCTGTCGATGGCATTGGCTCGCCACCACCGACTACTGCTCATTGCCACCACCCCAACAGCGCAGTCCACGACTCACGCAGCTCGTGTATCGATCGCGCTGAAGCAAAGCGTCGATGATGCAGAAATGCACGCGTCCAGGCCCAGAGCTTGACGAACCGGCAGCCTCGACGCTCTCCATTCGGCGAACTTTGACGCGTTCTATCCATCTGAACTCTGCTTGCTGATAGACAGAGTAGCCACGCAGTCTGCGTCGCAGACGAGTCTAGCGGACTGGCGATCTTGCCGGCGCCGGCTCCGGCCTCCTCAACGGCCCTGAAGCGAGCCAGCCAGCCAGGCAGGCAGGCGGCAGCGGCTGGTCAGTTGAAACAGAGCGGAAGCCGCGCAGTTGAACTTGCAAAGTCTGGCAAGTCGCGGCGCTTCACCAAGTGTGTCGCACGCCAAACCACTCGCTTCGAGAAGCTTACCACACTCCACGATCACCTCCGCCCCCCCAAGAACAGCAAGAAGCTTCTGCACAGCGAGCTGCAGACACAGGGATGTTCGCCAAGCAGCTGCTGACCATCGACCGATGCACGAGCGTCGCGGTCGTGCTGACGGCGCCCGAGAGCAGCGACAAACCCCGCGTGATCACTGGCCTACGAGCTCCAAGCAGCATCCGCAGAGAGGACGAGCACGTCCGAGAGTCCAAGATGAAGCGGAGAGACTCGGGAGTAGTAAGTAGTAACCCACTTTGGGAACCACTTTTGAAGAATCCCTATTTCTCGGTAAATTTCCCACGCCACCATCATTCTCACCACCCTCATCGTTCAATTTTTTTGTCTCCTTATTTTGGGCAACCCCTCTAAGTCGCTCTCATGCATTATATAAAGTTTTTTTACAAAGTCTCTAAAACCACCTTCCTCGTCACCACACCATCGCCACACCACCCCTCTA